>JAXBDA010000542.1:0-80459 GCA_036023075.1 Gaultheria prostrata
GTCCAAGCAGTGTGCAATATTCCCATCAGTTTATCGGGCGCTAAGGACAAGTTGATTTGGAAAGAGACCAGCTCCGGAAAGTATACAGTCAAGTCAGGGTATGCGCATCAGGTATCTTCTATGTCCATATTAAATCCTGCTACGCCTTCTTGCTCTTTTAGTCCATCAAGTAGCATGTGGAAATTTTTTTGGGGTATTCCTACTATGCCAAAAGTTCGGATGTTCATTTGGAAAGCCATTAGAAACTGGATTGCATGTCGGGCTAATTTAGTGAAGAGGAAGTGTGGTACCAACTTTCTCTGTCCAATTTGCGAATCCTCGAGCGAAACAATCGAACATCTTTTATTTCGATACCCCTGGACTAGGGCCGTTTGGTTTGGAAGTAACAAAGCCTTTTGGATTTTTCAGAAAGAGATTATGGCAATCGACAAATGGATGGAAGATTTGCTCTGCGGCAATCTTGCAAAAGAAACCAGTAGAGAGATTCTGGGAGAAATTTTTCAACTGTGCTGGATGATTTGGAAAGCACGTAACAATTTTGTGTTCAATAGCCAACTTCCAAATCCTAAGGATGCGATTGATCAAGCCTCTCGAGCTTCCGTAGACTATCTCTCTGCTGTTTGTTCTAAGAATTACAGCACCCCTCCTAACCCTGTTGGTGGCGTGACGAAATGGGAATCTCCTCCCTCTTCTTTTTTAAAGATTAATACGGATGGAGCGTTCGTATCCTCCCGCAGCTTGGCTGCCTTTGGCATTATTGTTAGAGATAGTGGTGGATCAGCTCAATGGTGGCGTTGTGGAAGTGTGAAGGTGGCGTCGGCTCTCGCTATAGAAGCTTGGGCCCTCCGGATTGCTTGTGCCATGGCTATAGAGGGAGACCTTAACGAAGTTATTTTCGAATCTGATTGCAAGAGTCTAATCGATTTTGTGGGTAATGCTAATCTGGATTGTCCTTGGGAAATAGGAGCTTTTGTGGAGGATATCAGATCTTGGGCAATAGGCAGGAATTGGTCTTCCAAATGGTGTAGGAGGAATAGCAATATGGCAGCCCATTGGATAGCGGCTAACTGTTGTAACAAGAGAATCACTTTCCCCTCGGGTTGTATTCCGCCCGATCTTATGTTTATTTTGTCCAAGGATTCGTCTTAGTTTCTTTAATACAATTGACATTTTCAAAAAAAAAAAAAAAACTTACAAAATGTGTCACGAAAGAATTTGGAATGATCTAGTGTGTGCAACACCACAGCAAAACAAATTACTACACCTATAATCCTTCCTAACGTTGTGGAGTATTTTATGAGAAATTATTATTATCCTTAGCTATTGTAGTTTGTGTTAATTAATACAGTATCTGTTTGCAAATGGTTTGATTGTGGTCCACCACATTTTGTTAGAACTTGCACCACACATGATAATTGCTCCAATAGCAATTTCCTTGGTCCACGTAATTCGATCGTGGCCTAAAATCGTGACTATTTTTCGTAGTCTGTAGAAGGGCTCAAACTTTTTTATTTAGAGCAACTCTAGAAACACAATCATAAAATACAACTCCGGACACAGTTGTATTTATCCAGGATCATTCCATGCATGTAGACCTACATATACCGATCGAATGGCTCCCACACAACTAACTCCGGTGCGGCTTGGGGTTTGATTTTGGTCCGTTTTCTCTTCACCACATTAGATCTGGTAATGGTGGTCAGCGACGGAGAATAACGTCGAGGTAGGGGTTAGGTTTTACTTACTGCTTTTTGGCTTTTCAGCCTGGTTCTTGTTTCTCCGACTGGGTTCGGTTTTGGAGTATTGTTACCGGTTTGTTCGTGCAAATCCGGTGGGTGAAGGTGGTGGGAAATAATTTCTTTTACTGTAGTTCTGGTTTGGTTTGTGTTTGTTTGCCCTGGATCTAGTTTGTGCTCGCTGTGGTTTCGTGGACAATCGGTTTTGCCGGCTTGTTTCCCGTGACCAAAGACAATCGTGCCAGCGGAGTCTTGTCCGGAGTGTTTTCCAGCTCTCCTTCATGGTATTGAAAGCTTATTCCGAGCGATCAGTTTAGCCTTTACAACCCAGATTTAGGAGGAGGTTTTCCTTTGTTATTCATTGTAACCCTTGTTGGGAATATCTGCTAGCCTTAGGGAGATTTTTGTCTTAATTGCAAAATTCTCGTGCCCCGCACCTTTGAGTCGGTGAGAGTGAGCCATTAATATGGCTCGTGTTTTGGATTTTGACATTAGTCTTTCCTTTTTATTTTCGATGTAGGCCCTGGTTGTATTTTTTCTTCATTGTATTAGTTGGTTAACTTTGTAAGTGCCGGATGGCTTATTTTGAAATACAACCGTTTATGCTGATAAAAAAAAAAAGTCGTGTTCTTTAGATTTTATATGTACTTTGTTATTCATTGTAACCCTTGTTGGGAATATCTGCTAGCCTTAGCCTTAGGGAGATTTTTGTCTTAATTGCAAAATTCTCGTGCCCCGCACCTCTGAGTCGGTGAGAGTGAGCCATTAATATGGCTCGTGTTTTGGATTTTGACATTAGTCTTTCCTTTTTATTTTCGATGTAGGCCCTGGTTGTATCTTTCCTTCATTGTATTAGTTGGTTAACTTTGTAAGTGCCGGATGACTTATTTTGAAATATAACCGTTTATGCTGATAAAAAAAAAAAAGTTGTGTTCTTTAGATTTTATATGTTTTCCTTTTATTAATTTATTATTATATACAAAACAATCATGTTATGCACCCTGCCACCCTCACAAGAAACGTGTTAACGTTAGTTATCATCTTCTGAATACGAAAAAGGAGGGGAGAAAAATTAGGCCATTCAATAATGACCCCTGTACAAACTACAAAGTCCAGGTTTTATGTGCAAGATATTGACTATTAGTGCAATTTTGTAAGGGGATATGTTCGGATTTTGGAAGAGCAAGAAATAATTTAGTAATAACAACGATATTACAACCCATTGTGGGCAGCTAATACAAGAAAAATTAACCGACCTAATGGGCACTAAATAGCAAAACAAAATACATCGTCAAACATTGATTATCAAGACGAAACAGAGAAAATACCAAAGGATACACCAACAGGCCGTGATAAGGCGAGACGAAGCTGGAAATACCCGTGCATAATGTCAATGAATAGCTGCCACAGTTGTTCGATCCACTGTTATTCTACCTGTGACTCCTATTATTCGCTCTAATTTGAAGTGCATGAGTACTAGAAGATTGGAGTGAAAAAGGAAACTTAATTTGGATTAAGTTAACGAAACATAAACCAAGAAGAAGGGAACATAACTCCAGCGGTTGGCTAATAAGTAGTCTTGGCCTTAGACTTAGAGGTTTGATCCCTCTTAAAATTCTAAGTTTGATTGTCTTTGCCAACACTATTGGGCCACCTCACCGAGAGATTAATACTTTGGTGCTCCTAGATCTCACACACTTTTGTGAGAGGGAGGAGCATTGCCCCTGGAGCACAAAATAATTATTTCACCTTAACTCACGCAAAATCATGTGAAACGGATAGGGAGGAATTATAGAATATGGTCCAAAGTGCACATGGGCTAAGTCGGAACATCGATCCAACATTACCAACAAGAAAAGAAGAAGAAGGGAATGTGCATTCAACTCTTTTGTTGTATGAGTTTTTTTTTTTTATCTTTGCATTTATAGAATCTTGGGCCTAGAAAGCAGGATAATGGTGTTTTGGATATAGCCCAAAGTTTCCAATCATTCACGCCTCCTTTTTATGGGCCAAAACCATAAAAAAGCAAAACCCAGCCT
This sequence comes from Gaultheria prostrata, assembly GCA_036023075.1. Lineage (NCBI taxonomy): Eukaryota > Viridiplantae > Streptophyta > Magnoliopsida > Ericales > Ericaceae > Gaultheria > Gaultheria prostrata. The sequence continues at coordinate 3,776 of JAXBDA010000542.1, forward strand.
AGCCTATTTACATAATCAAACCAAATCAAATCGAGTTTTATGTCTCAATCACTTGGGGTCGGATATATTAATCCTTGCTTACATAAACATAAACAAATGAAATGAAAATTAATTTGGGAAAATGATTTTCACGTCCCCTTTTTTTGTATGAACGCACACCCATTCTTGTCAAGGGTGTGCATTTGTAATAATAAAAAAAAGAAGACATGAAAATTAAATAATACTCACTGCCTTGATGAAAAATTACCTCCACTTTATTGATGAAAGCTCTTTGTGAATTCCTTTCAGGTTTATTTACATGGTGAGCATCGATGAGGTAGATGCTTTGTCTATTTGTCTTTGTACAGCCATGAATAGACATGAAATTTGAACTCCTTTTTGTCAAATAGGCCGGGTTTGTGGTGTTTCTGTAGCAACTAGGGGCAAAAACAGTGCACGCGACTCGAGGATTTGAGATTTGTATAAAGACTTGTATGTAGAGATAATTTAAAAGAGAATCGAAAAAGTGAAAGTAGACTATTAAATTGGGACGGGGAGTGGTCAATAATACTTTTGCATTCCCTATATTCAATGATGAGGCTCCTTCCAGCATCTCGGCCCTTCCGGTAAGCTATGCTCGTCAACTCAAGGTTCTGATTTTGATATCAACAAGGTTACTTCATTTTGAGCTCCATTTCCGAGGGAAGAGGAGGAAGTGATGAAGATTAGATGCCTCACAAGGTCGCCTTTGCATATCCGTGACTTATCGTGAGAATCTATCGTGTTTCAATCTCGATAGTCCTACCGCGTATCCACCACAAATTATTACAGACTATATTGCATGAGTAGAATATTGGAGGGACCAAAAAAAAATTAAAAATAGAGATAGTATGTGTGTTTGTGTGGATGTTAAATGAAAATTTAATTTGTGTTTGGAATAGCTGGATAACCACAGAGCTCTCATGTTGTAGATGCCAACCAACAAGAGAGAACTCTTGTGCGTTGGGTGATGGTATATAGTACGCCGTTGAGTATTGCAATTTTCACTTGTGGATCCCACACGAGTAATCCGAACTGTTCATTCATCTTAAAATATTTTTCCAATTGGCCCCGCGAGAAATCAGCTCAATCCAACATGCGCAAGTGGTTGATTCAAAATCGCTTGGAATGAAACCGGAGAATTTTGGATCAACCACTTACGCATGTTGGATTGAGCTGATTTCTACCAAATGAACAGTTTGGATCACCAGTGTGGGACCCACAAGTAGGTCTCCGAGCGCGGTACGTTTTCTGGAGTCGGGGTTTTGTACCCCTAGTTGGGGGTGAACTTTAGGTTGCCTAGTTGAATTTTTACCATTTGATGTTGGGTTTTGCTTCAGAGGGTTTTCAAGAATTGCACACATAAAGCCGATATTTAGGTCCATACCATTTTTCTAAAAGGTTAGCTAGCCTAGCTGAGATGAGCATTATGAACTAGAGAGAATGAAAATCAACCATTTGGGTTTCCCATTTGATTTTATGGAAATTCCATAAAATCAAATGGATGATTTTAGCAAATGAGTAAGCAAGTTGCTAAAATCAAATGATTTTACCAAATGATTTTATTGGGGTGATTTTAGCAACTTGCTTACTCATTTGCTAAAATCACTTATTTGATTATCAAATGGGAAACCTAGTATCTATCTGCAAAATTGCAATCCAATCCTCCATTTCTATCTCTATTTTGCTATTTAAGAGAAAATAAGTACTATTGCCTAAAAAAATGGTTTTGACGAATCCTCTATCCAAGCAAACCCCAATCCAATAGGCTCGTTTGTTAGCGGGATATGTTTTGAAAAACAGAATGAGATATAGTAAGAGGTGGATATGGACTCATTTAAAAACCTTATCCGCAAATTGCACAATAAACATTTTTCCTCTAAAATTCAAATTACAGGTTTTATAAATTTTTACTAAAGATAACTTGTCGTCGGTCTTATATATTGTGTACACTCCAAATTTTTTTCGTTATCTAATTTCTCTTCTTCTCTCTCGAAGATTCCTCCCTCACTAAAAATGTACATGATCAGAAGTCAAAACGTAGGAACAATTTGTCCATGATTAAATTTTTTTTATGATCATTGACTTGTGATAAAAATTGAATTTGTCCATGATTGAATATATTGTAATATAAATAAATTAACAGTTTTTCATTGTCAATTCAAATTTAATACATTTAATATTGACAAACCTTGGGATCCACAAAGTAATTTTGATCAACAAACACTAGAATCGGTACAAAAGCGTGTTTGACGTGAAATCTGCAAGAGAGGAGAGAAAATAAGTGATGACTTAGATCATTAACAATGCGGTGATCCGGCGAATAGAGAACAAGGAGGTAAAGACAAATTGAGTTTTAGCTTGTATCGGTTGGGCTAGTTTTATCGGATTTTTTCAAAAATTGGAAAATTATTTATTATTGTGACACCATCAAATGTTTTTTTCTTTTATTATCTCAAAACTTATAGTAATGGATTTAAATTATCTAGCAGTGGTATCAACATCAAACTGTAATACTCCCATAATTATTTGTAGACTTGGGAAAAGGTCAATACAATAATGGATACTTTATCCAATAATGGATACTTTTTGTTTTTATGAGTTCATTATTCTCGTGTTGAGGCGTGTTCATCTCTGTCTCTCTCTCTCTCTCTCTCTCTCTCTCTCTCCTCCGATGGCCACCACGCATCCCTTCTTTCTTGTAAGTTTTCGTTGCTTCAGTTCTTCGATCGGTTCCTTTTGCGATCGTCATAATTAGTTGCGCTAATCGGATCGTTTCAATACCTTAATCTACGTCTTACTTTTGTATTTCTAGCACCTCGATATCATGATCGCTTTCTGAATCAATTGAACTCCATCAGCTTGATCTGTTCACGTTATTAACCCTTTTAGTTTTTCGGAAATCTTCCTCGTTTTACACCAATTTCTTTCATTCTGTGTAAATATATGAATAGCTATATACGTGTGTACATATCATTGTAGGTTACTTAAGAAACAAATTTTCTTTTGGAGACTTGTTGAAGTTCGATGTGAATTTGTTTCAGGTTTTTTTTCACGAGGTGAGCACTGATGAGGTAGATGCTTTGTCTTTTTGTCTGTGCAGTCATGAATAGACCTGGATTTTGACCTTCTTTTTGTGATATATTTGGGAGTTTTGTGGGTGTTACCGGTAGCAATCTAGAGCAAAGAATAGTGCACGGGAAGTGCATTGCTAGATGGTGGATTAAAATTTGTGTGCGGAGGAAAATGGATTTGCAGGGTAATGTTCATAGTGAATATGGAAGATTCGAACAAATAGTTTCGCAATTCCTATCAAAAAGCTTGCATATTATCTTAGACTCTAGGGTTCCTTCAGTTCATCAAAATGGTAGCAGCCTGTTGTCGGGGGCTTCAGTGAAGAAGAGCGACAAATGGTTTAGCTTAAAACTTGGAGATCGTCCTGCTTCTTTAGATAACTTAAATTTATGGCACAGAAATTTGACGGAACCAATGATAATTGACATAGTACTTGTTCAAGAAGTGCCTGATTCTTCGTCTGATAGCTACCCAACCACTACGTTGGGATTGGGAAAGTATGTTGAGACAGTAATAGAAAGATGGGTTATTCAGTATGAGTATATAAGGACTGTGTTCCCTCATGTTGTTGAATCTTCATCCTCTTACAAGAAAACATACAAGAAGTCAATCATACTTTTGCGTTCCCTTTATGCAATGATGAGGCTCCTTCCAGCATATCGGCCCTTTCGGAAGCTATGTTCGTCAACTCAAGCTTCTGATTTTGATATTAACTACAAGCTCACTTCATTTAGTGCTCCATTTTCGAGGGAAGAGGAGGAAGTGATGAAACCATATAATTTTACCTCTGTAGATGCTCCACAAGGTCGTCTTTCCATTTCCGTGACTTATCGTGAGAATCTTTCTTGTTTCAACCTTGACACTTCCATCGTGTATCCGCCACAAATTATTACTGACTATGTTGGTAGTCCTGCCACTGACCCTTTTAGGGCCTTCCCCTCTTCAGAGAAGGGTTTCAAGGCTACATCCTTTTCACTGAGAGGGGTACAATCACCTTCTTCAACACCATTTCAACGTCCACACAGTTGGACAAGTGGCCTCCACAGGATGGCAATGCAACAACCCCATGGTGGATCTCCACCCGTGCACCGGACGTCCACTATTCCCTATGAATCTTCATCTCCACCTACTGATATATATGGTCATAGAATTCAAAACTACAGGTCGCCAACTCATCATAAGACAAACAGTTTTGATGAGCACCAGCTTTCACCTCCATTCTCACCATCTCCTTCCCCGTCTTCCCCAACATACCTTTCTGGTGGTAATCCTGTGAAAGTCCGTCAGCATTCAGAGACTGCTCCCGTGAGTATCCCACACCCAATGATGGGGAGAAGTCCTAGATACCTTTCTCCCAATTTGTCTGATCCATATAGACATTCACTCCCTCCTTTATCTCCCAGAAACACAAAGTTTGATCCGTCATCGCAGGATTCTACACCTGGAATCAGGTTGTCAAGAAGATCGGAGTCATTAAGAGGTGGGGAGTTTCACTCTGGGATGTCGAATCTTTTTTCAGGCCAGAAGGTAGTCACTGCATTCTGATCCAGCTTATATTTTTTTCCGAGCACTTACTCGGTTGTGTTCTCTTTAACTTTGTGCCTCGCCTGAGGACCATTGATGTACCTTGCAGGTGTTAAGAGATAGCAAAGATGACTCGGGTCGTTTTTCAGGTTTGCTATCTTTAAGTGATTCACCACACATTGGATTCTCTAGATGCTCCAGTAAATTATCTTTCCAGGATGACTTCGATGATTTGGACTTCTCGGGCCCTTTTATTGTTGATGATGTTGATACATCAGATTCCCCTGTCAGGTATTTCTGTTTTACTTCCATCTTTAAAGAAACTTAATCAGATTTATTTGGGGTATGGGAACTTGATTTTGTAAGGTGTTTGACAAAAGACCTACTTGTGGCCAACAATGATTGTGAAATCTACAATTTTCTTCCAGCTTTTAAATGTTTCTATCTTTTCATACTTTCATCTGGCTTACAGCACATGTTTTCCTTTCTCCGCTTGTACAGTCAGAATCTTGATGGGAAAAGAAGCTCAGAGTCTACATCACAAGCATTCTCAATGGCTAGAAAATCACAAGATGCTGCTGTTGGTGCCCTTGTTCACATGTTGAGAACAGCACCTCCTCTACGCCAAGATTCAAGCTGTTACTCATCTCATTCCTCAAAGATTGAACTTGAGGGAGAAGTTGGTGCCGCTTCTTCTGGGTTCTTTTTACCTCGAAAGACATCGGATGCTCTAGAAGAGCTCAGGGGTTATAAAGACATGAAGGATTTGCTGCTATCCAAAAGTGGGACTCAGGTGGTTAGAAAAGAAGAAGTGTAACCTTGCTGCTTGGTGCATTTTTGTTGTCTTCGAGCATCAAAGGCTTCTGAGGAGGGAAAAATTAGAATCCTGATGATTGGTTCTTGATGCAGGGGCAGCACTATCACAAGTTCTCAACATGTGTTTAATATGTTTACAACAGCAATCTTTTGTTTTTACTGGAGAAAGGACTAACACATCATGTACATAAGATGACTGGAACTTATTTAGTATCATAGACCAATTGGTTAATTGACTGCCTTTGACGATTTTCAAAATGTTCTTCAGATAATCTATGTTGTTTCTCTTCTCTCTGTTTGTTGCCGTTGGCATGGGTATGACTGATGATATAGGAGCAGTTATTGGCTTACAAGGAAAGTGAAATTACTTTTCTATATTCTGCGAGTGCAAGAGATCAGGAGATACTGAATTCTATGCCAAGATTTTGGTACAACTATGTGTCTATGTCATGATAGAAGAGTGACATCAGTTTGCTGTTTCTCAGTTTGTGGAGGGTGTTGTTTCATCGTTAAAGGCCCAATAGCTCTATCCAGTACCTTTTGTGATATTCTATCACTTTTGCGGCACAATACTAAACAATAACCATTTCAGGACTCAGGTCAAACGTCAGCAAAAGGTGATGTAACAATGCAATTTCTTAGTCTTAAACCCTGCTCATTTGAGTGTCCATCTATTTGTTCATGTCTGCTGGTTATTTAGCTGCTTGTATAACTAATTGGTTATAATCTCTGTCCTGAAAGCAGGATGCAAGACAGTTTAACTGGATATAAGGGTGTGGTGTATGTGCATTTCAAACAGATGTGGGTTGTATAGAATATTTCTGTAATTATGAAAGGAAAGTCCTGGTGGTTTCCTTTTAAGATGCATCTGATCATCCTTTTGTAAGCATCTGTTTGACCATATGCGGGCATGTTGTAAATTATACTTAGTAATGTATTTAAACAAGAAGAGTTGAGAAAAATCTGTTTTTCCTATTTCATTTCCATGTGAAAGTCTAGAAATATTATTTTTCTAGCTAATTTGGTATTCTTTTTCGGTAAATATCATACAATTAGAGGATCCGAGTGTCCAAAATGGATACGCGTGTCGGACACAGGACACGGGTACTTCGGCCAAAATGAAGGATCCATGTAACATAGTGTGATAGTAATAAATTTTGGTAAAGTTGGGCATGCTTCAGAAGCCGCTTTGCAGATCGCTGGGCCCAGTGTAATATCATTATGTACATCTTGGCTTTTCATTAGGCATGTAGATTAGTAATTATTCCTTTTCTCTAGCATCTAATCCCTCATGATTCCATTTACTGCATATTATCAACCTCAATGTTATCATACCTTCATATTCTGTCGTCTATTCTGTAAGTGTTATTGTTTTTCTGAACTTCATTTCTCATCATTTTAGTTGAGGAAATATTTAGCTGTAAACGTAAATAGAAGGTGCCCCCATTCCAGGTCAGGTGGGTTCCCAATTGTTCGGGGGGCGGGGGGTCACTACTCTGGTTCAATCCAGCCCACCCTTATGCCGAGCAAAAAAAAAGTTGTAGGTGCCCCTGGAATTGAACTACATGATGATTCTCCTGATTTATTTTTCTTCCAGTCTTTTGTAATTTTAGGAACTTGCCAGTTGACTAATATGGGTGTTCAGAAGAAATTTGTGGCTCAAGTTTGGGTCGTAGGTATTCATTGCTGCATGCATGAATCATAAAGTGCTGTTGAGAGAAGATGGAGCAGCTCAAGACCTTGCTCATCCCACATGCGTAGATTCTAGAATCATGTGTGAACTTGTGCAATTTATCTGGTATGTTAATAAGGTATGAGCTCTTTTATTTAATCAGATTGATGCTTCAGCCATTCCCCTAGTTGTGCAAGAGAGGAAGGAAAAATGACTAGAACATAAGCACGCAACTTATAAGTTCCATAAGCTACTTACTCTTTGTGTGTGCACGAATTTATTTCTCGGTGTTGTTCTGGTGGCAGTAGGATCTTGAATAAACTCGCTCAGATGCTGCTACTAGTGTTTGTGGGTACCTATCTCCACCACTGTTCTTCTATCCATGACAGCAATAATGTCTGAGTTTAGAACTGTGTAAAGTCTGTGAACCAGGGTCACCTGTGTGGTTCTTCTTTTCAGTGTTTATTCCAAAACTCTCGCCACGGATCTGTGACATCTGTCTGATGCTGCATCAAGGGCACATGTATCTTCATCTAAGACATTATTGAAAGGCCTCTTTAATAAAATCCTCGGTATGGCTTTTCTCTGCCTTTGTCCCCCAGAAAGCTGGCACCCTTTTTCCCCAACCATGGTATCATAACCTTCTGGTAGATTGCTGATGAACTCGTGTATGTCTGCTTCCCTTGATACCTCTATTATTTCAGCTTCATATGTTTTATCGCTCCGATGTTAGCCAAGCTCATTAGGAAGTAATGTAATTCATTTAGTAGTTGAGTTGGTTACAGCTGTAGTTAAGTCAGTATAACTGTGGTTAATAGTTGTTATTAGTGTGTACTAAAGTGTATATATACTCTCGTATCAGATATTTTCCCTTGGGTGAAGAAAAGATTAATACTAGAATACAGTCACATTTCTCCCTCTCTCTCTCAAGCTCTTCGTTGGAGATTGAATTCAATCTTCTTTTTGGTATCATGTTAAGTAATATAGTCTCACATTGTTTGGGGATGCAACGGGTGATCATTTAATATGTGTTGGGACCTCTCCACTCATTGCCAATTGGTTTTGAGTTGGATATAAAGTTTCCACATGGTATCAGAGCTGCACCCATTCCACCCCACATTTAAAAAAAAATTACAATCCACACCCCACGATGACAACCTCAGCAAAAAGCAGCACGATGATTGACCCCCGAAAAGAGGCTACTCGTGACAAACCTTAAATGCGGCTGGACGTAGGAGGGGATATTAAGTAATATAGTCTCACATTATTTGGGAATGGAATGAGTGATCACTTAATATATGTTGGGAGCTCTCCACGCATTGCCAATTGGTTTTGAGTTGAAGTTTCCTCATCCGATAGCAGATGATGTCACTTGTCTCTACTTGAGCAACTGAACAAAAGCGGCTCTCGCTTCACCAACCCTATTTGTCCCCTTACGTTTCCCAAAACTCTTTGAAATACTTCCCGTTAATCGGTACCCTTCATCTCTTGGATCGTAGAATCTCAGCAGAAGGGCCAAGGCAGAAGATTTTCTGGCCCCATAAGAGCCACCTTTGATCCAGCTTCTATTTGCAAACTGAAGTTATCGAGTACCTTTACTTCTGGGCACGACAGGCAATTTATTTGGAAAATTTGAAATTCAATTTTCCCTTTGACTGATGGTAGAGATCACAGTATCACGTTGTGGATTAGTGTCCTCAGCTATGGGATAGAAGTTACTCTAAGGGAGAAAATCTGATATGATCTTATTCCTTTCACAAATCTAGCTTGATGTTTGTCAACTAGAACTGCTGTGTATGCAAAGCAACAGTATGAGCAATTATCCATACGCTAGCGGATACACCTTGAATGAGCCTATACCAATGACCTTTTGACTTGTTCGAGGATGTGTGCTTTGTGACAAAAGGATGCAATGGTCCTTATGTTCGTGCAGATTCAGAAGCTAGGGCAACTATTTTCAGAGGGTGCAGCTGCAGTATCACCTGAAAATCCTTTGGCAGACTTGGCTTGAACCAGGCCACCGATGAAATGGCAAGGCGTCACAGCCCAAGCTACCAAACCCATTCTCCACTAGACTACCATGCTAACTGTTGCAGTATGCATGGAGGAGATGCATGGGACAATAACTAACTGAAATTCCTAAATCGATGCCATGAATGAAAACTTACTTCAAACTAAAACGATAAAAGAACAAGGCACAAGATTTACGTGGAAAAACCCCGGAAAGGGTAAAAAAACCACGGGAAGGAATCATGCACTAAACAAATGTGTGATTACAAGTAGACTTACTCAATGACTGTGTATCCTCACCACGAATCCTAAGCCCTACTTGCCGAATCCACGTACATCACACCCCTGCATGATCGCCACGTCTTGAATCCTCAAGCCTTCCAAATGTTTTGCCTTTCGAACTCCACGAAAGGACTTTGATTGAGAAACGTTGAGTTGAATATGAATATGAAAACCCTTTGAAGATGATCTTGATCTCACGGCATTTGAAAGCCTACGCGAATCTTCAAAGTTCAAGAACCCTACCACTCTATAATGATATTTTAGAGAGAGAGGCGCAAAGGGTCAAAAATATGGCTGCTGTGCTTAATGATAAAAACCCTAACGCTCAGATTTTATAGTTGCTGAATTGGGCCTTTTTGCCAGTCGTTTTGCTCGAGCCAAATATCCAGCAAAACGAAACAGTTTGTTTTGCTACCAGAACGCCTTGAAATGCTCGAGCCAAATGTGGAGCATTATACTTTTTCTTCAATATGATCACTCCGACTTGACTAAAAACTACCGCACTCAAAAATAAGAAATTACATATTTGGACAACTCCTTTCCATACCTAAACAGCCAGTCTAAAAGAAATACCGAAAATTACAGTGCAATTAAAATATGATACACGCAAATGTATGTTTGGGACATGGACTTGCCAAACCAACGGAAGCTCGGCCTATGGGGCTTACACTAACACACGGTCAGCAATTATGATTTTCACCATGGAGTTCATTATCCACAAGGCAAGTGAGCCAATGCTATTTCTCAGGTTTCTCAAACCACGATGGTTCATTTATAAGAGTTTGATTGCTCTATTATTGTTAAGCAGTGGATAGTTTGTCTTTATCAGAAACATGCCTTTTTTGAGACTTCTAACAATGGCTTTACTGTCGCTAATGTCGCTACCAGATGCGTAAAAGGCTTTCCCGAGAAGAAGATAACCAATGGATCCCAGCCGTCCCAAAAGCCATCAAGGTCCAGTGTAATGCATCTTCATTGCTCAAAAGCTTATGAAATGGCCTCTATGTCATCTTCCCTCTTCTCATCTTTCTTTAGTCTGCATGGCTTCGGGTCTCGGGGAGCCATTTCCAACACTCAAGCATGTGTTTCCTATGATGAAGAATATGGGTTGATAGTTATTCTGGAACCTTTGCATGGCTTGGAATGTAATGCTATAATATGGATTTTATGAATGCAATGATGAGTTAATTGTGGCTGCGTGGTACATTCTAATTTTGCTTCTCTCTTTGTATTCATTGGCTCATCGCAGTGTTTGATTGAAGCTAAGGTGTTTTCAGGCTGCTGGGTGCCAAAAGACCTGCGAAAAAACAGAGTACTGAAATAAGTCTCATCCAAAACTGTGAGCTGTTGCTCAATGTTGCGACGTCCACTGGTCATGAAACAATGGCAGGTGATTTTAGCTGTGGTCGCTGGCAGGCCCTATCCTGGTCATGGGCCAGTTTGTCTCAATCCTAATCACTAAAAACCCTACCCCACCTCCGATAAGGCGTAAGCAATTACGCCCTATGCAAGGGCCATACAAAGGTCCGTGCCTGGTAAGGCCGGGCCACTTTGTGGCAAGTGGGGTTGACTTTACCCCACTCAGAATTTGTTGAGAGTGTAATTTTCTCATTCATTTTACACACGTGGTTTCACAAATATCTTGAAATTACCCCCACGAGCCTCCATAAATATTACAACTTGATATTTTTAGATTCATTTTCACACCCCTCTTTTATTTGCTCGGCTCATAAACATGACTCATATAGTTACCCCTTCTTTCCAATTAACACTCAACAGACTCGTGATTTGATTTAATCCCATGTGCTTGGCCAAGCCCGACCCATGCCCACTGGCCGAACTCTTTTAGAATTACAAAGATTCTTGTATGCCCTTGCACAGTTCTTTCTTCTCGCCTTTTAGAATATTACCTACAAAATTGTGTCTGAGATCCCCTGTTCCGGACAAATGGTGTTCCTCTGTTCCGAAGTGTTTTGGATCGTTGGATTGTATGTATTTTGTTTTTTGTTTTAAAATTTTTATGTGATCCAATGGCCGGAAATGTACCGGAACAGAAGAATAGAGGATTTTTGAAACAAAGGATTTGATTCCACAAAATTGATATTGCGAATTCTGTTTTTATTTTTTTGATAATGAAGAGTGTCCCGATTAACCAGACCAATCTCTCCGGCCCCTCCCATAGCCCTTTCACGCAATAACCATTACGACAGCCACTTGGGGTTAGTACTGTGAATTCTGTTTAACAACAAACGTCCAGAAGAAACACATGACATAGGAATGTAATTGTATGTTATTTCAGCTTAATAAGTGAGAATAAACCTCACTTGATGATGCTGATTCTCCTGTCAAATGTCAATTCTCTTCCTAAGAAATGTTTGAAAATTTCGTAATTGGTGGGGTAAACTACCTAAGAAATGTTTGAAAATTTGCCATGTATTGTAATTTTGGTGGGTTCCTTGAATTCCTTCTGTATAAATAAGTAAAATCTACACTTATGTTTTGAGAGATTTTGCAAATCAAACTTGTCACAGTGGCTCCATCCTTGTCTCACTAAATATGTATATAGTCTATAGAAATATCTCAGAGTAGCCTGTCACCCCAATGTGCTAAGGTAGTCAACTTCATCTTATATTTCTTCCTGAGGGGAGTACCCACTTCTTCTTTTTTCAGTTGTTAAACTTACAAGGGAAGCTCCGAGGGTTAGTCCGGTTGGTTGGTGGGTTTGATCCCACAATTAATTATGGTTCAATTCTTGGGGTCAGGCCGCAAGAAATTAATATATTCTGAATTCTCTAGTTCCGCAGTAATGACCGGCATTTGTAGTTTGTACTGAGGAGGAGATTAGTCGAGATCATACTCTGATACTCGTAAGCTAACCCGAACATTCTAACTGTCGAAACAAAAAATAACAAACCATGCACAAGGGTTAGTTTTTTTTTTTTTATGAACAAGGGTAGGGTGATGATTGCAATTTGTATTTATTCATAACGTTGTACAGTATCTGCTTATTTGTTCATAACGTTGTACAGTATGGGGTTATTTTTTGTTCATAGCGTCGTACAGTATGGGCTTTTACTTGGTAATGTGGTCTTAGGACTCTTATCTTATGCCCATAATTGAAGACAACCCCACAACAATAGAATATCTCTATGGAAGATTTTGCATGTACTCCTATAGTATAGTCCTATGTTTCTTAAACATGGATGGAATTGATTACTGAGGTCAATTGTCTTAAAGTATCACCAAATCAAATCTGGCAACCCAATTATATATACCCAAATGAATACAAAAGCCATCTACCAATTAATGTCACATTTGTGTGGACTTGCACTTTTTCTTTTTCTCTTTTTCGTAACAGTCAAGGTTGTCTGTATCAGTTTACACCCACCTCAGTTATTCCCATCCCCAACCGGGTCAAAGGCAGGCTATCAACGTCAGGACTAGGTGATTCACAAGAGATTTCTCTCATGTGGCCTAGCCCCAAGAAGTTGCCCATTTTTGAACTTAAAATGTCTGAATTTACAGCTCATCCTTGTTACCATTTCAACTATCCCTTGGGATTATAGACTTGCACTTTGGTCCCTATATTTATAGTTACCTTCCAAACACAATTTCATTAATTCATGCAAGTGTACCTTTTGACAAGTAAACCAGATAGGAAAATGGTAACTACTAATTAAGGTTGCAATTTCAATTACCGATAGATAATTTCAAGACCCCGATGGATGTAATGGCTTGAGTGTTCCGTGGGAAAGGAGGCTGTATCCGCACGCACCAGCTTACAATTATACGGAATAAAGAGAGTGAAAATATCAACTTTCTTGTAAATTTCTTTATGTTCAGTTGCAAAGAAAGTTATCGGTTACAAAGAAAGTTGTGGGGTGTGTGTTCAATCTTCCCTCCCCTTAACTTGACTTTTCTGATTGGACTTTGACTGTGGCTAGCCTTCTCGTATGTGGCTCTACAAAACAATAAACCACGTTAATGCCCAACTGGTCGAAAATGACTAGAAGACACTCTGATGGCTAAGTTAGTCCATAAATGAGAAGGGAAAGGCAGAGCGTTGAGGGAGTGCAATTTTGTTGACCCTCCTTAAAAGAGGGTTAACAAACCCCTCCCTCTTATTGGTTGAAATGTGTGGGTCCCATCGTAAAGTGATGTCATGCTTACCACAATGTGATGTCTGCAATGCACTTTTTGGTAAACGTGATATCATAAAGTGTTGGGACCTATACCAATTCAACTAATAGGAGGGAGAGTTTTGTTGACCCTCTTTTAAGGAGGATCAACAAAATTGCTCTCGCGTTGAGGAGGAAGAAATGGCATACCTATTAGTGTTTGTCACTCTAGTATTTATAGGAGAGCCTTGGCTTAAGTGGTGGAAAGTCGTGTGACATCCTCGTGCCGAGGTGACATCACCGACAATCAACCATTGACCACCACCTTGTGACCGGACGCCACACACGGTGATCCGCAGGTGCTGTGTGTTGATCAGACTGATCACCAGGTTGCGCGGATAATGAATAAAGGTGGCACGTGGCCGAGCCATACTACAAATGATCTCGATCTGGTGGTACAATGCAACCGAGCCAAGGTCGCGAGGAGACCCACGCACTAGGCCGACTTGTACAATCCTTGAATACCATACTACAGTGGGTCAGTACAACCCTACCACGTATTAATCGGAGATTAGCGCCTTGGCGCCGAGACGAATATGTTTGTTCCTTCATTCCTGCTCATCCTCTCTCCCTCAGTTGTTACCCGAACCCAAGATCCGGGCCAACCGAGACGACACGGGTCGGGAGACCATTTCAAACATTCTGGAGGATGGGGATGATTGGGCATGTCTAGACTTGTTTACGCAATTGGGCTAAACGTTTTGGGCTTAATTATTCCGGCTCACTACAAAAGTTATGAGACCCACAACTTTAATTTTTCTATAGAATGTTTTACTGCAAAATAGTAACTATTGCAACAAAGAAGGAATTTTGGTTTTTCCTGTAAAAATTTATGTCAATAGAGAATATACACGTACATAGGAAAATAACTTTTATTTTTGTTTATTTTATTCTTTTTGAGAATACATTTTCCGCGTAACGTTTCCTACATATGAACGGAGCACAAGTGTAGAAAGCAGTCTAAATAATATTCTATGTTCTTAATTATTTGCAACTATCAAAAAGGACCCCAATGGGCCTAAGGATATTGATATCTTGTTTGTAATGAAATACTATAAGTCAATAAATATAAAAAAAAAAAAAAAATAGAACAAATGAGTCCTTCTATTAATATCTTCTTTTGTCTTTGTCTTATTTTATTGTCAGTTCAGTGGACTATCAATAAAAAGAGATAAAAAAGACACACTTCAGTGTACTTTTATTTTTTAATATATTTTTTATACATTTCATTATACTTTTTAAACCTTAACAACATCATAATGAATTGATTTTAGAATTTTCCAAATAAAAATGAACGTAAATTGTAAACACTGGGCAGCTGGTCGTGAATCTCGTGATCAAATTGACTTCAATGAAGAAACTTTTGTCCCTTCGTAAACACAGGGCAGTTGGGTCGCGAATCCCGTGATCAAATTGTCTGTAATGAGGAAAGTGACTTTTTGTTTCAAGGAAAGGGATCCACAAATCCTGTAGTGCGGAGCTGTACTACAACGTTGTAGTGCGGCTTCCAAACCGTTGAGCCTTTCATCTCGTCAATGGATGGCTTGAATCATGCAAGTACTGAGATGAAATCCGGACCATTGATTGCGCGATCAACGCTCGGGAGCCGCACTACAAGATCCCCAATTTCGGTTGAAAAGATGTGTTGAAATGTATGAAAATGTATAAAAACGAGTAAATGTATTAAAAAGTGTAGAAGATGCACTAGAAGTCTGGAATGCGTATTTTTTTTGGGTTTTTTTTCTGTGCTTAATACTTAATAGCACCCATAAAATAAAATTATGTATGTAGAGTTTTTGACTCTATGCCTACCTTCCACAATTTGTGGGATTTTTTCTAACGCTAATTTTAAGGGAATCAACCATCTGTGCATCGACAGAGTTGCATGTGAGACCCACTTCCGAGTCACATGAAATAATCAACGCTGTTCATTAATTTTAAAATAAATTTTTGAGTGATTTTGCCAAAATTAACTCAATCGGATACATTTAAGCGCTTGATAACCAATTTTTTGTGCAAGGCCAATGCTCTGGATGCTAAATGAAGGAAACATGGTAATGTGCACATAAATCAAAATGGATTCTTGGATCTACCCTCTCTGATGCCTTTTGGCTTTGATTTGAGGGCATGATTCCACAGCAAACGTGACGGTATAGGGGGACCACTATTTCAGTGGTATTCTGTGAGTAACTACTTTGTGCATTTATTGCCAAAGGTTAGGTCTGTCTCCAATCCATCTCCCGCCCATACCCCCAATTATTGGGGAGTAAATGGGTTATGTTATTGTTGTTATTGTTGTATTCGATGTACCAATTTTCCATTCAAGTCTTTTTTTTTCTATTTCAATGAGTTATTTCTATTAAGTTTATTTGATTGGTTACTTGAACGTTGGTAAATCCAAATCCAGAACTGTGACCGCAAGTCGATCAAGAAGCAAATGATTTTTTCATTTTTATTTTTGCCATAGGTAGCATTGTTATCAGTACATTTATGAGTTAAGTTATTACGAGAGTGAACCTCTTCGAACTCTAAATCTCGCCAGTGGCAACAAGACCGATACCGTGCAAACGATTTCTCCTTCCGTTTGCATTTGTTAGTCCACTTTGGAAATTTGTGCCACGGATTTTAAAAATAAACTAACGAAGGCGGACTGAATGAGTAACAGATTAGGAGAGTTCTTTTTGGAGAATATTGGCATAGTAAAACCATAAATAGGTTGAAGAAGGCTCAATGATAATGTTTTCGGTTTTGAAACCAAGCTTATGATTTCCTGGAAAATCAAACAATTTTTTTAATTTTAATTTTTAAACTTTTATTAATAGACAAACATAGTGGGTAAAAGTTTGCAAAAGAATTCAGCAAAAACAAAATTACAAAACCAGATTGTTTTTTTGACTAAATTATTATTTTTTGGGGAAGAAAAATTTCGAGATCGCTACGCATTCTTTTACTTTTATGATATCTGCGGTCGAGACTAATCGAAAATACTTTGCAAAGGGGCGTTAGAAATAATATGCCTTTTTTAACAGGCAAAAATGACATTCTGTCTAATAATGAAAAATGCAAAACACAACTTTCAAGGGGATAAAAAATGACTAAAAGGGTGTGTCAATCTCGTCTGTCTTAAACGGCCGGAGACTTAGGTGTTTGCTCTATAGTGAGATCTCTATTTTGAAATTTTCAGGAATTTTCAATTCTTATGGGGTCAGTCTGTATGACTGCACAATTAAGTATTAGCCTTACTCCTCTTTCAATTTAAATAATAAGGGATAGGTTTATATATTTTACAACTTTTAGTGTGCACATTTATTTTTAAAAGTTAGTTACTTAGTATGATCACATAACTATGACATTACGGTTCATTTCTGATTGAATCGCGGAGACCCATTAGCCCGGTTTCTTTTCTGGCTTGCTCATCGGGCCGGTTTTTAGTACATTACCTACGGGGCTCTGTCATAGCTTTAATCGGACTCTCCGTAAGTAGAGAATAAAATTAGATCTCCTTAAACTAATCGAGATGCGCGTAGACTGAACCGGACAGTTCAAGCTATAAAAAATAAGGTTCTCGTTTGTGCCTTGAGAATGCACATTTTTACAACCCGACTACGTGTACGTACGCGAACGAACACATCTGGACTGTCCATTTCCGGAATCGACGGTGTTGATTTTAAAAAGACTCTTACATGTAAGAGTTAACTCTTACATGTAAAAAGTCTTTTTAAAATTCGGACCATCGAAAACACGTATGGACGGTCGAAATACACTGTCCGTGCATATTGCGTATGCCTGCCAGGCGTACGGATCGAATTTTTGACATTTTTATGCTTGTGTCTTACTAACATTTGGTACATCATGTGGGCAAAGGAAGGAACAGGTCGGACGCTGGAGATAAGGTTAGTGAACTCGTGTACCACGAACCTAACATTAAGAGGGTGTTTGGGAGCCTACTTTTCAGCTTTTCATTTTTAACTTTTTGGCTTTTTGATTTTTTGGATTATGGCCAGAATGACTTTTGAATTTGGGATGAGTGTTTGGGAGAAATGTGCAGAATGCATTTTGGGAGAGAGAGATGAGAGAAACCCAGAAGTAGAAATTGAAAAGGAGCTCCTCACCTCTTTTCTACTTCTCTTCTCCTTTGTTAGAAATGGAAAAATCATTTTGGCCAGAAGCTGTTTTGCCCAAGGTTCCCAAACACCCAAAAATGGAAAAGGAGAAGTGGAAAAATCAAAAAGTGGGCGGCCAAACATGCTCAATTTTCTCCACCTCTACTATTTTTCATTAGTATTCCAGTAATTTATTGAAAATGAAACGCGTACATCACATTCACACCGACACATTCCGATCGTTCAAAAACATTTTTAAACGTTTTAGATTTGAAATGAATTCTTACCGGTCAAAATTAACTTTGACCGGTAAAAATTCATTTCAAAATTTGGACAATTAATTCCTGAGATGGACAACCGAAATGTGCTGATATGCATCCCGGTTTAAATATATAGATTCCTTAAACTGTATTATCCAAGAAGGCTGCAATTGCGGCATTCATTAATGTCAACAAATAAAGTAAAGTAAAACCCTGTCACCAGCTGCCGCGCGCACAATGGCCTTGACTCCCTCCCACGCACACTTGTAGACACTTGTAGACTAGTAGAGATCGGATCCTCTCCAGAACTATCCCGAACATCGTATCCGGAGAACCCGGATGTTCGGGACAGTTAATAAAATTGCCTCACAAAGTGCGAGTCTTATAAACATAATGTAGTCCTGGAGAGGATTCCATCATCCAAATTGAGAAGATCTTGATCACAAAAAAAAAAAAACAGATTTATCTTGTTTTTCTTGGGTTGAGTTCTTACCCAATATTCAACTAGTACTAGTTGTCATCACGTGGAAAACGCAGAAAAAAATACTGACAAATTTCTCAGGTTGTTGGGATTGGGAAATGAATTTAGTAACCACTAAATATACACTGACTAGAGATAGTAGTCAGTTTTAGAGAGAGAGAGAGAGAGAGAAGCAATGGAAGTGGCAGGGCAACAGCGAGAATGGCAGAAAGAGGAGGAAGAGGGGGTGCTGGTGGAGGAGGAGGAAACCGCCTTGCAAGGAAGGCGGTCTAGGAATCTTGCCGCCGTCGCTGCTATCGATGTCAGGGATGAAATGTTGGTCAATGAAGCTGAGGAAGTAGAAGAATCTCAACAAGAGGAGATTGATTATGGTAATGGAGACAGTAATAATAATGAGTTCAAATTGGAATTGGAACAAAAGAAGGAACATGATGCTACCAGTACCACTACTGATGATGAGGAAATGTTGCCTTCTTTAGCGCCTGTCGATGAATTTCAAGAAGAAGGAGATGAATCTCCACAAGAGGAGCTTCAGATTGGTACTCTGAAGCTCGAATTTGATTCCAATCAAAAATCGGAGAAGAACGTTTACTATGACCAACACCCAGGTACATAACTCCACATTGTATGCATATCAGATGTTTGACTTCTTCTTTTTTCCGACAGTCTTACACACCTCGAGTAACTTCTCCGGGTCCGATCAGGCCATTATGCCGGACTAGTGATTCACAATAATTTTTTTTTTTTATGACCTAAATCACTAATCAACCGGACTAATCCTGTGGCTGCTTCTCCTTTTCTAGTGGTCTGTGGTCTACTATTGAAAGTCAGTTTCCACAAAGCAAAAGAGTGGAGTATGCTTTTGGTAATATGGCAGGGAATATACAAGAAAGTTCCCAAATTACAGCGATGCCCTCAAACCCCACCACCACTACTGCCTCAACCTTCTTTGTTTCTTTTTCTGTCAAACAGTAAAGGTTAGAGTTTGTGACCTAAGTCCAAAGATAGTATATATGAGCTTTGGGCGACTTCTCCATTCATTGTCAATTAGTTTTGAGTTAGATGTTTTAATATAGTATCAGACCTAGGTTTTCAGAAGATTTTGGACAAGTCTCTCTTGGTTATTGCCCCGTTATTTGTGCAATAAGTGCACTATATTTCGTTATAATCCCAATGTTGTGGATCTGTTGTTGCGAGCCAGGAGTTGCACGTACAGTTTGTTGATTAATTATAATTTCCAAAATTAGTATATGAGTTGAACGCCGTCTTCACTTATTGCCAATTAATTTTTTTGGTTGGATGCTTCAATAAGAATAGGGAAAGGTAGAGGGAAAGGGGCCCTTCCCCTTCTTTCTCAACCCCAATTCCTTTTTCCCAATAATCTGTATGTGTATAGAAAAAGAAAACATATGGAATGAAAGATCTCAATTTTCGTGAAAATGGGTTCAGTTTGCCATTTTGAGGTTTGGCAGGAGGATCCCATCCTCATGGGGTCTGTCTGAGGTAATTTTTCGTTATTTCATTGATTATGTTTTGTGGGTTTTGCCAGCGGATGTTTGTCGGATTTTTAGTGGCGTTTCTTAGATTTTTCAGATGAATTACTAAATTAGCAGTTATTTACTCTCCAGCTTTACAATTTTTCCGGTATCATTTCTTGATTGCTGATTCGCTATTGAAGATATGTAACAGTTGTCAAATAGTGCTAAAAGACACCATGACAGACGGTGGTTCAGGAAAGCAATACATGTGAAATTTGTGCAATGTTGTGGTTACAAATTACAATGAAAATTCAAAAGAAACAATCGAATGAAATATAAATAGTTTTTTTCCTACTTAATAAGTTGGGTAAAGTCTTATATAGGAAAGAATCCATATCTTTTCTTGATGTGAAAGCACTTCGAAGTAAGATATTCAATCCATTCCTTTATTGTAGGATGTTAGTATTTCTTAATTTCTATATTTATCTTTGTGATCACTGATCAGTGAACCTGCAATTACTGTGTTCTTTCTTTTCTGACTGAAGGAATTGGAAATGTCATATAATATATAGGAAGTGCCTCATCTTTCTAGTTGAATCTTTTGTATAGCTCCAGATTGAGCCAGAAATTGCTGAAATATCATGCTCGTGACGTGATCTGGATTTTACATATTTGCGAAACATAGTTCTCATATTTCTACCCCCTTTAATATGAGATCGTTTAGAACTCATTACTTAATTATTACATCCTTAAGTACTGGCGATTGTTGTGAAACCGCAACTCTTTTTTTCATTGCTTTCTGTGAGTGAAGGAATTTGGAAGTGTCGAAACTGCTGTTGGACATACCAAAGTGGAAGTCCTTGGATTGATGGCACTCGACGTTCTAAGTGGCACTTACATATGCTGATGAATCCCAATACTGTAAATCAGTGGGGGCAGTGTTTCCTTTGCGAAACAGGAGGTCAGTAGATAACATGATTTGTAGAGCTGATTAGTTGCTGCAGGGGTTGGAGTTAGAAGATTCTTTTTGGTAGACCATAGTATAGAGTTTTGGCCGGAAAAAAGTTAAATGATATATAAATAACAGATTTTTGAGTAGGTTACTAATCTTGTTCCACTAGTAGCTTTTATAATCTGGGT
This sequence comes from Gaultheria prostrata, assembly GCA_036023075.1. Lineage (NCBI taxonomy): Eukaryota > Viridiplantae > Streptophyta > Magnoliopsida > Ericales > Ericaceae > Gaultheria > Gaultheria prostrata. The sequence goes on from JAXBDA010000542.1 coordinate 24,813, forward strand.
GAAGAATGTTGTAGTTGGGCGCATGTTATGCACATGAAATCTATTGGTGATTTAGTGGACATCACAATTTTTTTCCTTTCGTCTTTGCTAGCTTGCTAATACTTGTAGTCCTTTAGTGTTCTTTACATGATTTTGTACGTACATGCTTGTATCTACATTTTAAGAACTAGGTTGGCCATGAATGTTTGTTTGTAACCTGATTGCAGGTACTGAAACAATTTCTGGATATTCGCTGACTGATAGTAGAGGCGTGCGAGGTTCTGCTACTGAGAATTTTTTCGGAGATGATGGATTAGTTGCCACAACAACAGAAGTTGACAGCAAGAGGGATGACAATTTTTCTGGTTTCGTACTTCAGCCCTCTAAAGAGTTATCAGAAGAACCTAAAACAAAAAAGTCTTTGACAGATATAACAGAATCATGTGATGAGATTCAGTTAATCAAGGAGATTGATAACAAATTGACAGAATTTGATGTTGAGACAGTGTTAGAGAAGCAGGATACACATGATTTATACTGTCCTAATTGCAATTCTTGCATTACCAGAAGGGTTATTCTTCGTAAAAGAAAACGGCATATTCGAATTTATGGCGACGATCCAAAACGCAACAAATTGGAAACAGTACTGGCATCTGAGTTAGATGGTATCTCTGCCCATGCAACCATTGCTGCTGATATTTCCACCAATGGTAGTCTGGAACCAGCTGCCGAGGACCATGATCACACCAGAGCCCCAGAGTTTTTTGGATGCTTATCCTGCTTCAGCATTTTCATTCCTTCTGGTACAAATCCAGTCCAGCATAGCAGAAAGCTTATTCTAGTTCTGGTATTTGTTAGCATAACCATTTTAGTTATTAGTATCATTATTTGGATACTGATTCCTCATTGGGGCGGTGATGAAATATGTATATCAACCTGCTAAGTGAGACCCAATTCCAATTCTCATATCTGATTAGGTTTGCATGTATCACGTTGCATTGCTTTTGAGACCCAATTCCAATTCTCATATCTGATTCGGTTTGCATGTATCACGTTGCATTGCTTTCCAGTTTTCTTGTTTCTTTTCTAAGCCCAGTGAGCCGCATATTCAGATTCTTGCAACAGGCACAAAACATATTTATTTAATCTTTTCAGGTAAAGGTTTTACGCTATTCAAGATATTTGGAGATAAAGGTGAGAAGGAAAACATGCAAAGTCCGCAACCAATATCTGAAGTGAACAAAAATTGGCTTTTCTCTACTTTTGCGTCCCGCAAGGAAGAAAGGTTGATTGAACAAGGTAGTGTGCATCATCTCCCATTCTTTCAAGTGATTAACTTTGGTGGGCTGGAAACTTTTGTCTGTCTTTTTTTCCTACTATTGATAATCAACTGGAAGCATTTGTCCCTTGATCTTGTTACGAGAGCCGGCCCTTAACCACTTTACGTTGCAGTAAAGTATATATGCTATACTTTCTTTTCTTTTCTTTTTTGAACAAGAAAATTACTTTCTTGCAATCTAATCAAACTCTGGTCAATTGTGTGTGGAACAAACCCACCAACCAACTGAACTAACCCTTGGGACTATAATTGTGCTATCCTAGAATTACCAATTTCCAAAACAACAATTTAGTTTCTTTTACTACCAGTCTCCTACTTTTGAGTTCATGTTTACTCTCTTTTTGATGGTATAGCTACATTTTCTTCCAGATTCACATAGTAGTGCTTAACCTTACTTATTTTCCTTCCTTATGGGAGTGATTATAAGTAGTTAGACGAAGTGTTTGGGCTATCTTGGGATGGTGGAGGAAGAGGGGGAACTAAATTGAGAGAAACAATAGTTGTAGACTTGGGAGTAGAAATTATTCGAGTAGGAAAGGAAAGGGATCTGCTTGAAGTGAGGTTTGACATTAGATAATAAAGATTAGAGACACTTATGGTGAAAACACTATTACTCTAGGTGGGGAATTACTACGAAGAGTGCTTCAAATGAAATTGAAAATCAACAGGAGGGTACCGAAGCCCTTAATATTGCTGCATTGTTAATGCTCCCTACTAGTGATGCATTTGCTATGTTCATTAATTGGAAAGAAAAAACCTACCCTCTTATATTTCTGAACCTCTCTCTTGATTGATGTGTTAATACAGGAAATGGAGGCAAGGGATATGTAGAAGAAAATATTGTTGTAGCATCAGAACAAGAAGTTGCATCACCTCCTCTATCTTCTGGTGCTGAAGGGCTTGTACAAATTAGTACTGTTAAACATCAGAATGGTGGGGTTAGCGTTGTACCTTCGTCAATCCAAGGTCCCAAATTGCTTGGGGAACCTATAGCTGGTGAAATAATTGAAAATGGGGCAGGTAATGGGAAAATTCCTACAGGCATTATGCCATGACTGATGGATCCAATGCTTTTCGCTGATGTTTTCCTTGACATCTGGTGCAGAGGGGGCTGCATTTGCCAATCTTGGATTCTCCTCGGCATCTGGTGCAGAGGAGGCTGCATTTGCCAATCTTGGATTCGATACGGTCCACCAGTTGGATTCGTCAAGTCCTTTGAATGAAATGCTTTCGAAAAATGGAAGTGATAGAACTCCTGCTCAAACTGAAGAACCTGCTGAAAATGTCCTTTTAAAACCTCAACAAGGAGGACTACATATTCAAACTCATTCAAGTACAGAGTCTTCAACTCTTGAAAAATCGGGGAAGGACGACAAACTTAATTTGGCAGTCGAAAGGAATACAGCAGGTATAGTTTCTGACAGTGATGCAGTTGCTGTCGTACAAAACCCAAATTTGGCTGGCTAACCTCCCTTCAAAATAATTACATGGAATTGGGTGGAATTTTTTTAACATTATCTTAGTCTTTAGCTTTAGAAACAGTAATTTTATTCCTGACATAAACATTTGGAAGCACCAAGGACTTACTTCTCATTTGTCAGTTTTTATTGCTCACTTTGAATGGACCAGGTGCAGATGTAGAAGATCCAAAGTTGCTAAAACCTGTACCAGTACTTGGAGGGTCAGATATAACTGAGAAAGCGAATATTTTAGCGGACTTTCCTGCTGAGAAAGGGCAAAATATTGGAGCCAATCTTCCCATCAGCTCTGTAGTTGAAGCCAGAAATGTAGAAATCAGAATAAGTAGTAATGGTCAGTGAATATTTTATTCACATTGCTTCTCCTGTGATGCGTTCGTATGCACTTCTGTTTTCACAATTTCGGACACGGCTTTGTTACTAATGTGTTTCACTTTTCCAGAAACAGTGTATCCTTCTAAACCTTCTCAGCATTCCATGAATAGCACCAAAGTGGACATTCATATCGAAGACACCTTGAAATCTGACAAGGGTGCCTTCGGTCAATCAGCACAGGGAGATTTGTTGCTTCAAGACACACAAGTCAATATTATCAAAGATACAGCTAAAAGCAGTGCAAGTAAGAATTACAGGTTTTCTGAAAAATTTTATTTTTATTTTTATTTTTTCTACCTATAGCATCCCTTCAAGGTCTTTATTATCCTCACGGATGCTTGTGTTCATCATCTCATGCATGCTATTTCCTTGTTTAGGCCCACTTTGTCAAATTATTGTGTTGTCGCTATATCTTGCAGGAACTGATACAATCATAACAATAAGCGAAGGACCAGTTGAGTCAACAGGCTCGCAGGAAGCGCCAGATATTATTACTTCACCAGAAACCGTGCCATTGATACGTCCTGAGAGTGCCGTAGCTAGGGGATCTCGTGGAGTGGAGATAATAAAAAGCATGGTATATGGTGGTCTGATGGAATCTATTACTAGCCTAGGTATCGTGTCGTCTGCAGCCGGTGCTGATGCCTCCACTTGTAAGTCTTTCAGATTTTCTTTCAGCTGTGCTTGCTATTGTACATTCTGTTAAGCAGTATGCGAAACAATCACAAATTTTTCAGGTTCCTGATAATATTATGGTACAAGGTACTTGTAATTGTTGATTTCTGCAATTAATATGAATATGCGAATCAGTAATCTTTTAATTTTTTCATCTTATTGTAGTAAATATTCTGGCTTTGGCATTGGCCAATGTGGTCGGAGGGCTTTTCGTCATCGGTCACAATGTGAGTCTCTCTTTGTCAACATGATCATGCATCATGATCTAAATGATGGGTTCTTTGAGTGTCCTGTGTGATTTCATCTTTTGTGGACTGCAACTGACATTGTAATCTTACAGCTTTGGGACCTGAAAGATGAGTCTGTGGAAACGTCCGAACAAGTAACTACGCAAAAAAATCGGTACCAAGAATTACTGGGTCGGAGAGAAAATTTCTTGCTTCATGCAACTGTTGCCGTATTATCATTTCTCATTTTCGGCTTAATACCTCCGGTTGTATACGGCTTCTCATTCCGTGTCAGTGACAACGTGGACTATAAACTCATCGCGGTTGCAGGAGCTTCTCTTCTCTGCATCACCATACTTGCTATCGGAAAGATTTACGTTCAGAGGCCACCAACAAACGCTTACGTAAAAACTATTATCTACTATGTCGTCATGGGGTTTATGGCCTCGGGTGTTTCTTATGTAGTTGGTGACCTATTCAAGAAACTCATGGACAAACTAGGTTGGTTCGATTCTAGTACTCTAGCTCTTAATTTTCCAATTCCTGGGACGACGACACCAATGGGGCAAGCTTGGGGATCCTATTAATGGTCACGGGAGTTCCGAAAGCAGCATTGTTGCTGAGACTTTTACTTCGAGAAATGTCTCAGCGCTGAATGTTGGTGATTATGCATTTGGGGTTGAAGGCAGCAGTTTTCCCAACGGCTTTTTAATTCAGTACGAAGTTTTTAGCATCACTTGTATGGTGTACTGTATTTTCCACTCGATTCGGTAGTCCTAAGGAACTACATGGGGATCAATTAGTTGTACGAGAGACAATAATTCATTGGAGATGATACCATGTCGCGGCATTTTGCATTTTCCCTAGTAATCCATTCGACAACAGATTCGAGTAAATTCGTTTTGAGCCATGCCTAAAAACACCCGGTTGATCCACAACACGAGTTGTATGGCCTTCGGTCCTGTTGAGTTCGTCAATGGTCCTGAGTTCGTCAATGGGATCCAACTACGGCTCGTGGAGCAAATTCTCCATGCAAGGAATTGAAAGAAAAAACTGTTCGTGCAATGAATTGAACAAACATTTTTTGCATGGATGATTCGTTCAACGTTCAATTCATTGCATGAACAATTTTTTCGATGAATCTTACAAAAACAGACTTAATTAGATCACATTTATAAGCTGGGGAACTATCTTGACTGTTTCAAAATGTTTCGCAGACCAGGGGAACTATCTTGACAGTTTCATCAATGCAAAGAAACATAATATTAAATGCTCCAAAAAAACCACAACATTAATACTCCGCGGGTATGAAAAATATTAATTGAGTACCGGGTTCTCCAATAAATTGACTGCAATAATAGTAATAATGTTAATTGAGTACGGGTTCTCCAATAGATTGACCTGTAATAATACCTAGGCTTCTTCTCCCAATTCGACTAAGTCACCATGATTACAAAAATGATTGTGACACAAACTTTGTGCCCCACACCCCATGTGAGTGGAATTGTGGCACAAAGTTTGTGTATGTATCATTATTCACTCCTTCCCCAGCACGGCCACACATCGTGAAATGTGCAAACCTCACATTGTCCCAATGTCATCGGCTTAAGAATCTTTTAATTTTGTCTTTCTTTTTTGAGAAATATCCAAGAAAAACTACGCTATCTTTTCTTGGATATTTTCCAAAATATTTGAGTAATTTTCACTATTTTTTATTTTTCCGAAGGTGCAAAACTACCAAAAAAATTATAAATAAAAATAAAAACTAAAAAATCCTTAAAACAATGACACCATAACAACCCCCAAGTCTCATGCACTATCTGTGCAGTGTACCTTTTTTTTTATCAATCTGTGCAGTGTACCTAGTTTTACGTGTTTCCAAACTTTTCGCCCCTTCCCCTCCTCAGGTTAACAGTGATACGTGTGGCGTTCTCAAAATTGTAACGCAACGCTTTGGATACAGCTGCGTGTAGACCCACGTGCATTAAACGACACCAAATAATTTAAATCTGAAATCTTGTCCTCCTCCTTCCAAAGTTCAATAGAGAAAAGGTATCACCGAGCAGAGGCTGTGGCAGAACCAGTAATTTACGGGACCCATCACTCCAAAAGATGAGAGAGATTGTTTCCGACCCCAGCAGATAATTTTGGCAGAAAATGTTTTTTGTAAAACCCCACTCCGGGACCAGCACGGAAACATGCCAGAAAACGGTTTTAAACTTGATGGCACACCAGTCAAAATGATAGCAAGGCCACCCCTCGCCTTAACATGGGCCTATGGGGTATTCACTTAAATTTTTGATATTCCATAAAAGGCAAAGACCATTAAAGCAATGAGAAACAGGTACGGTATAATGCGTCAGAAACTTCGAACTTTTCCTGCATGAAGTAACAAATTACACATCCCTAACAGAACAAAAATGCTCTTTTTTGACAAGAAAGATTTATGCGTACCAATACAAAACCAGACGATGCTTGGTTAGCACGTACAGCATCCAGAGTACGGGGGTCGTTTTATGCAGTCAAAGGTGCTCAAACAACATCGATGCCCTACTTGTAGAAAGGTGAGGTGAAATTGTTGGGTAAATGGCCTCGACACAAGTCTTGTCAACGACAAGTTCTTAGGAGTAGGATCCATGATTCATTTCTGCCATGCTTTTAGTTTTCTTCATTTTGGCCTTGAACCGAGATTTTGTCACAAGTGTTTGCACGGTGTTTACGAAGTTCCCAACTGCCATGATAATCAGAAGGACCCCACAGGTAATTACCTGCGAAGAGCAAATTACACAATCCATTCAGCGCTCGGAATCCAACTAAGATGGTAAATTGCTCGAGCAAATACTGAAGGAAACTAAGAGTGTAACCTTGAAAGCTCATTACATCACAAACAAAACCCTTAGAAATTGCATCTCCAAGCATTATTATACTGGAAATCATATCTTACCTGCCACTCAGAAACGACACCGACATATGCAATTTTGAGTAGCAACATTCCAACATATGCTTCAAAACCCTGAAATCAACCACACACAAATAAGGAAACTTTGAGTAACTCAGTTCTCTAAGTTAAAACATCGTTGCTCCTTGTATCCCGGGCCTATTTACTGGAAAAAAATAAATCTTGTACAACTATTAGGCCAACGCAAGGCCTTACAAGTCATAAAAGTAAGTTTCTCATAAATTAATGAGTCCTGTTATACAACCTCGAAGGATTGACAATCAATGAGTATTGTGCGAAGACGTATGAATTGTGTATTTAGGTGATGACGCCTCTATCGAATGTAGATGTCTTATGTAATGAACTTCAAAAATGACATGCTGGGCAAAGGGGTTTATACAGAGAAAGAGAAGGATGCCAGGATTGTTAAATGGTAAACCAGAAGAGAATGACTATACGAAGGTATAACCAAAACTGCTTTGACTATATAGTTCCAACTGCTTTCTATAATAAAAGAATAACTGTAATGATGGAGCTCTGATCACAGCTAAAACTTCCTTTCATACCAGAGTACCAGTTATTGGAATACATAATTCAGGTACGTTAACATAGGAAAATAATGGTCTGTGCTACAATCTTGATTCAAACACTTATTGTTTGTTTCATTCAACATGATTTTGATGATCAAGCAAGCATATGACTATGGGGGACATAATTCCAAATTTAACCATTTTTACTACATGAATCACCTGCAATACAAACAGAATGGGTGCCAACAGCAATATTTGTCCTTTGACTCCAGCAGTTTCTCCCCAGACAACATCCATTCGTCTAGCCTAAGATCAAATACAGAATCAACAGTAAGAGGCCAAAACTGTGAAGGAGATCATCTGCAACCAAACATTCCTACGCTACCAGAAAGTTGAACACGTATTTTGGTGTACCAGGAAATACTAACATAGTCCAGGCATGAATAATCATATTTCAAAATATGAAATATCAGTATCAGCCACCATAGAGGTATCGGTTGCGATGGGCGTAAGAGTCGTAGTGTAACAGCATCGGTCACCGGATGTGTGATTTTCTTTAAATCTTGCACACCATAGGGAAAATTTTCTGATATCTACTGGGCATTTTTTTTTTTCAGAATCACATTTGTTGGGGTTTATAATGGTGTGAGGCTATTTTTTAATTTTGTGTACCGAATCACATATATTTCATGTTGTTGTGTAAACTTTGACCAGTTTTGAAATTAATTTTATACGGTGTTATGTACCTCAATTTACATCATCGCATGGCAAAAAGAAGATAAAAGATGCATGCTATTATGCTAAATTAAAATTAAATATTACCAAACACGCAAATTAGTCTAAACCATCAAACCACTCAATAAAGTAGATTCTTTATTGATTCTATGGTGCAATAATGATGTTTTAAACTCCTTTCTTTTTAATTATACAGAGAATGAGATGACACAATTGCACATCAAAGATTCTGGCCAAATTTTGACTGTAAAGACCAGTATCGGCCATAACAGACCGTTACGTATTGGCCGACACCGTTACGTATCACCGATACATATGCGATTTCCTGCACACCGCAATATTGGCCGTGTCAGGACTAAATCCCTACCGATACCATTATGTATCCGCCAATGCGTTATATTTCAAACAACTATAGCACTTTCGATCAACAGAAGAAAAAGCAGACTGCAGGAAGATCAAAACAAAGTAACAAGGGACTAGACTCTAGAGCATGCACAGAATTTGATTTCCTTAGTCACACCTTGCCCAGTGCAATACGGGTATAGAGTCTTTGCCGTTGATATCTATTTTGTAGAAGCATTGCAACTCCTTGCATGATAGCCCATTTCAGGAACAGTTGAACTCCTTTCTGCAAAGTACATCTAAAGTCTTCAATAATGAGAAAGGAAAACTAAAATGTCAATCTAAACATGAAAATATAAGAACCTGCTTCTGGGCACAATCAGGTTCCCTTTCTATCTCCCAAGTGAGACTGATAAGTGCCATAGCCATAGCGAAGTAGTGATGGTATATCCACCTAAAACAGCAAAAAAAAATCCACTCATGCGCATTTTCTTTCGTTATTCATATTAGGTAAAGAGGGGCGTATAATAATCACATAAAACTCAACTACATGTCACATTCTCATGTGCATTGCAATGTGATTTAGGAATTTGAATAAAAGAGGAGGATATAATCAATTATCATTGGCAAGTTAGAACTTTCATGGATTAGGGTATTGCTGCCACACATAACCATAGGGAGCAAGAGACCACTCCAAACACTTAAACAGTATTTGATCCTGTCTGGTTTGGAGACCTGGAGTCGGCCAGATGAGTTCTTTTACACCGTACAGTATCAGCTAGAGCCATATCCTCCACTCTTTATTCACAAGAATCACAACTATGATATTTACCATAGAATCTACCCTCAACCATGTTCTAATGCCTGCTAGTCTTAGCTGCAATTTGAAGAGAGACAACGTGAATTCATTGACTGAGATGTCATACAACATCTTTAAGCTTGGAAGTCGCCAAAATTCTTCTGTAACCAATTATTTTTTGTTGCCTAATTCATTGTTCGTAAAATCATTCGTTAACCATTGATAGACACGAGAAACAGAAATTAAAAAAATACCTAACCTCCAGAAAACAAATATTAAACTTGATGAAGAATAAGGCAAAAGTTTTAACCATCTTAGCGTAAAGTTCCAGAAAATGCAAACAAGCACAATATAAAATTACCACGGGCGAATATCACTTCCATTCACTCTAAGAATGTTCTCTCGCAAAGCCAATCCCGTGTAAAGAAATAACAGCCAGGCCTGAAAGAGTATGTTCAGTATACTTTCGAAACAAAACCACTGTACGATGAGTAAATCAAAAATCAAACCCCAAAAAAATTCAATCAGAGTCATAGAAGACTTCCTATTTTCACCATATAAATACCTGGTAAAGCTGAACAGGCAATGCAGGAAAACAACCTCCCCATATCCACGACCTTAACACAAGTAGCAGTGTTGGGAAAAAGAGAAACAGAAATGCTGTCCAATCCTGTCCATGGTATTAAAGCAATTCAGGAAACATTTTGTACTTTGATAATCTCTAATCTATTGTTAAACAAGTAATGGAACTAAGGAGCTTACAAAGCGATAGTTCAAAATTGCGTGAGTTAGACAGAATCAAAATAAACCATATTTGTCAGACACTGAACTGATATTGGCATCCAGAAGAAAGAAAGTTTTCCATTTGCTAAAATTTACATTTGATAAAATCTAGCACTTGATTTTATCAAATGAGGAAGACATGTGATTAAATCATATGTAGATTTTAGCAAATGGGAAACTTGGCCTTAAACCTCCCAGTTAGCGCCAATAGAATCCCTACCAGGCATCACCCATCACAAACATCCCATGTCGTGAAGAAACTGATCCATCTGATTCTTTTCATATTAAAATTACCTAGAGATTCATTGAAGCAATCTTCTTACCACCTGAGCCCTTCAGGAAACGTAGGCAGAAGCCAACAAAATAGCATTGAATGTCTGACACACAGAGAACACATATGATAGAGCATATCTACGGCTAACAGCATCCATCATTCTTCCATAAAATGGGGAAGAAATACTCGCTCCATCCGTGTTTGTTGGTCCACAAACATACTTTTTCTGTCCCTTAAAGTTTGTCCATGTTTGAAAGTCAATGAGCAAATTGTGTCAATTTTAGTCTTTTACCCTTGTCTTCCAATATGTAATTAACAAATCAATCATAATAGAAGGGTAAAATTGGAAAGACAATAATTGTACAAAGCAATCATGGTTGTGTTTGGCTGTGAAGTTGGTGTTTTTTTTTTCTTGTGTGTAAGACTGTAAGGGCTAGCTGCAGATTTTCACTGTTTTTTAGATTTGATTGTTGTTAGCTGGGGGTATGCCCCTTTTGATTTTGTATTGTTTGCGGGTTTTATAAAATATTTACTTGCCCCCCAAAAAAAGTTGGAAACTCCAAAATGGACTAACAAATATGGATGGAGGGAGTAATTGTTTTCATATGGCAATGGAATGCTTTCAAAATCACATATTCTATCTACAAGTGAGAACAGTATGTGTCATGGAAACATATCGCAGAGAACTGTATTTAGGTTCAGCATTCTAATGGCAAGGGTAATGAATGGACCTCTTTATCTGTATTAGGGGAAATATTTGTAACCAATAAAGGAGGTGCAACCAAAGTTCAAACAGGAATAAGAACCTCACTCAAAAATACACAGGCACTCACACACACCCCAAACGATAAGTAATTAAAGCATCCAAAAGGCCAACAAAAAGGTCGTTTACTTTCCTATGGGTTGTAAAGACAATAATCTTGATGTGATCCGGCGAACAGTATGCCTCATTCCCTCTATTAACCATTCTGCCTTTCCAAAGATGAATTCGAGATAATAGCAGGGCATTATTCGCACTCAATTTCTACAAGGCTCTATCTCCTCCCTAAGGATGGCCTTACCAATCAATTTTTTTATCCTCCACCTAAACTGAAAGTCCTTTCACCAAACTCAGATAGACATGCAGCCAATGCGGCAGCCCCACTGTTAAGTCCCCACCCACCCAAACAAATTCTCCCCCTCCGTTTTGATCCTCCTCTTGCAGTCATTGTTGACGACCTCCTTGGGGTCCTCTATGCCACTACGCCAACCCATGCATTCCCAATCTACACCAAACACCCGAAAAACAACCAAACTGAAAATCCATGAAGCCACACCTTAAACAAGGAGATACAATAAAATTACAGCACAAAAAATGTCGCCACTCACAACCTGTAAGAGTTACATAAGTAGTAAATGCAGTAAAGGTAAATCATACTCTGAAGCTATTGTACTCCTCTTTCACTTTCAGTTTAATATCCTTCCTGGTTGCACGTACATTAATTGGACCAAGAAACATACTCAAAAACCTCCCTGCAACCAAACAATCCCAAATTAATCAACTACACGAGCATTTGGCCTGAATTTGTTTCTCTTACAGCCAGTGGGTATTATTTATTATACCTTTAGTGATCCTTTGTTTAGTTTTTCGTCAAATTTTTTGGGATTAATCATTCGTATTCGTCTTGAGGAGGAGGAGAGAATAAAAAAAAAGACATAAAAATATAGACCGAGTTTGAAAAAAATGGCATAACACTGCACTAGAGCCATTAAAGACAGCAATTTCAAACTTTATTGCTTCTGGTTGTAATTTTCCACTTTTTAGTTTGAGTCGAATGATTATTCCCAAATAATCGACATAAATGTACAAAAATTTAAAAAGACACCAAAAATACCAAAACGTTAATTTAGCCCAAAGGCCCAACTGAACAACACGATACTGAATTCAAAAACCACTGAAATCACCATGAGATTTTTTGGTCGGAAGAAAAGAGGCCGCATCTCCTTCACTCAATATGTTGCTAGCTCTGTATAATTCCTCTTCCAGCTAAACACAAAACACGAGCAAAACAGAAGTCGTCATTATAATCATAATAAGCAGCAAATCCCAACACACCGTGCCCTAAGTCGCATAATTCGCGTGCAGACTGCTAAAATTCAATGAAAAACGCGCAGAGCTAACATTAAGAGCAGGAGCAAGGCATCACTGAAGGATTATGCGATTGATTATGTGACTAAGATCGTGAGTATACAAGTGCATGGATGTGTAGAGGGAGGTTTTCGGTGGTTACTTTTTCGGCCTCTTTGGGATCTAAATTCCCATGCTGAACCAAGGAGGAAACAGATGAACGGATTTGGCGGATTGTTGAATCGAGCGAGACGACTCGCTGTCGCAGAGCGTCTTCTTCGCGTGTGTTCCGCGAAATCAAGGCGGAAGCTGAATCCTGCAGCTCTTTGGCTGATTCCACCACTCTGGAAACCTCTTCCGCCACCGTCTTCTCCGACTTCTCACCATCAGCGGCGGCGTCGGCCATCTTTCACCGATGCCGATTAGTAGATCGATTAGCCGTTTACACGTTTCTGATTCGGGTGACGAACAAATGGAGGGTATATAGTGACGTGCTGATGCAAAGTAGGCGAGAGGTGGATTGGAATTGAGAGGGAATAGAATCGAGACAGAGAGAGAGAGAGAGAGAGAGAGAAGATGTCGAATGTTTTTCAAGGTTTTGGTTTCCTATTTTCCTTCGTTTTTTGGAAAAGTCGGGAAACTTTTTATTACTTTAATTGAGCGGACCAAAATGCTGCCAAGAGCAACCGAATCAATGAAGATGATTACTCCGTATTTTCCGTAATTAATGTACGATGTCGAATCAACGAAGATGATTACTTCGTATTTTGTTCTCTTTCTTTCTTTCTTTTTTACTATTAAATTGAGCGGACCAAAATACTGGTATTTCCAAGAGCAACATGGAAAATCACACTTTTTTCATGAATTAAAAAATAGTAAATAACTATATCTAATAAATTGTCAAAAAAATTATGAATTTTTGTTGAGGAAATTGACTTATTTTTAAGTTATCGTTTTTACGGGCCGAACGAATATTTTGGGAATAATTAAGTATTTTTATTTTGATAATCAGGTGTCCAATCTAGTTTATATGCATTTTAACTAATCATGGAGATTAATCAGCGTGTCCGTTGTCTGGAATTGCAAATGATAGCGATGTAACTTCGTGAAGTTAATGCAATAAGCTCGTGTATATGCGAGGTTAAGAGAATGACTAATGCATGCAACCTTATTTGAGGAATCAGATAAGTTATTTTTGTGAATCAAACTTGTGACCTTCGGATCACAATGGAATAGCTTTACCGTTACACCAAGTTATGAAACATATACATAATTTTAGGAAAATGAAAACAAGACACTTGAGATTAGCCCGAATAATTGTACCCTTCGATTTCAAAGAGAAGCTTGGAAGTTGGAGTTTATGAGTGACGATGATTCTTGGGAAAATGCAAAAAAGACACCTGAGATTAGCCCAACTAATAGGATCCGGGGGTGCTGGTGAGCGCATGCGGGCCATCTATCTCGGCATTTGATGGCCAGATTTTTTCATGAAAGAGTCCAAATGAAAAATCTGGGCCGTCCAAAACACTTTTGGATGGCCCGAATACGCTCACTAGGGGCGCTCTTCAGGGGCCGTTCACTAGGAACTCCTCTTCCTAATAGTACTCTTTGTTTTGAAAGAAGATCTTGGAAGTTCGAGTTTATGGAGTAATAATGATTCTTGATTGTAGTCTAACTCGTTAGTCACTTTAATCAATTACTACTAACATCTTATAATGTAAGGAATAAACAGATATGCCTGGTCATTATCTCAAGAGATTCAAAATTAGTTGGGGTATGTGTAATTAAGTTGGCTCGGATATCCGGTTATCAATATAAAATAAACAAAAAAAAAGGAAAAAAAAAAGTCATTGTATTGGTTGTTTAACACCCCTTTTTTAATTCATTGTCTCGCGTCGATGATTCAAGAGCACTCAAAAAAAATTCCAATAATAAATTACCTTTCTCTCATGCACATTCGTACGATTATACCTGTTTGTTTGGTTGGATATGAGCGTATTAAATTAAATTGGACTACGTAATCCAAAATGAACACATATCAACTGTTTATTTGTTTGTTTGTTTTTTTGCAGATTTAAACTTTCATCGTATATTTAGTTCCACAAATGCATAGAATATTAAATTACCAAGGAAGAGTATATGCTATTAAATATCCGCTGACATACCATAACGTATTGAAAGTTTAATAGCATATACTCCTCCTTGGTAGTCTTAACCCATATTTTCAAATTCAAATAAATAACTTATTCTGTAAATATAAACTTCCTCTTAGTTTTTTTTTTTTTTGCCAGTTGATAACTATATATACTGATCAATGCGAAACAGAAATATCCAAAGAGGCTTTGCTACAAATTCATGCGAAAAAATCTTTTGCTTGGTTGTAACGGAAACCAAAAACACGGCATACTTGACTACAATATTAGTCACCCTACCTGTCTTTAGTACGTCATTCGGGGAATAATATTTTACAATGGATAAAAACTTCAACGTTTATTTTAGGCTGTTTGTCAATCTAAAAAAAATAAAAATAAACAAATAAATTAAACACGATGCAAAAAATAATAATAATAAACACTGGCTAGATTTGTAGGATGCACTACGTTAATGCAGTTACTAGTATCATTAGTATCATAGACCTACCTTACATAGCACTAAATAAGCTTTTGATAACAACTATGTCTGCATCAGCCAACGCGGACTTAGGGGTCTAATCTCAACGCTCAATTGTGGAAAGTTTCATTAAAGTTGCAACAAAACTCTTTATGTGCTGATCTAGGGACAGAGTCAGAAATTTCACTATGTATGGGCGAATTTTTTTTCAAAATATTTTGTAGAGGCGAGCCTTTATAATTCATAGAAAAAATTCTTTTTTTTCTATGTAAGACTAGTTTTTCGTTTCATTGCAGGGACGACCGCTCCTACTGATTTCTCTATGGCTCCATCCCTATACTGATCCTAAAGACTTTGATAACGATATAAAATGTTTCAACCTAAAATCTTATACTCCCTCCGTTCCAAAATGTTTGCCCCCTACGAAACTACGTGCAATTTTCAAACTAAAAAATAATATAGTTACAAAAATAATTTGCTAAGCAATATGGATCTTGTTTGATAGATTTCATTGAGAACTTTAATATGGTGCAAAAAAAAATTGAAAATTATTTTGGTAAATACATTATTTTTTAGTTTGAAAATTACACGTAGTTTCATAGGGGCAAACATTTTGGAACGGAGGAAGTATATTGCAGGAGGGATGTAGCCTCAATAAGTTGGTGAAAGCTAACATCAATTAATAAGTAAAAATCTCATAATGTCGTAGCGGTACACTGACAAATTGACATCTCTCTAATTCTGAATGGACGTTTACCAATCATCTTGGACCCTTAATTAATTAAGAAATGTACTGCAATATCCTCCGCAGTTTTCACAGATGGATAAACAGACACTATCGGGGCCAACGGTCCATTGCATTAAACACTATCGGTTTGTTCGTTTGGGTTTTCGGAACTGGGTTTCGAAAACTTTCCCTTCTTCGGTTTCCCTAATGGGTTTTCTGCCTTTTTATTTTTAGAAGGGTTTTGAGAACCGGTTCTCAAAATCCCATTTGGGTTTTCCACAAGAGTTTTGAGAACCGGTTCTCAAAAACCCTTCCAAACAAGGTGTATAGGTTTAGAAGGACACAATACTTAAGGCCCCTGTCAAGTTTGGCGTAAAAGAATTATTATTTTTTGTCTTTATTTAAATTTGTATCGTATTTGTTTGTTTTTGGTTTAATTTTATTTATTTATTGGTTCATGTCGACGAGAGAAATCAGAAAATATATAATTATGATAAAAAAATCCAACATTTTTTATAAAAATTAAAATAAGCTATTTTTGGCTTATTCAACGCTCATTAATTTGTGTGTTTCGTTGTACTTTATAACTCTAACAATGTTGCAAATCCTTTATTGGTAAAATGCTACATTTATCCAATCGTCTGTCTCGTTAAAAATTCATTAGAAAATTT
This sequence comes from Gaultheria prostrata, assembly GCA_036023075.1. Taxonomy (NCBI): domain Eukaryota; kingdom Viridiplantae; phylum Streptophyta; class Magnoliopsida; order Ericales; family Ericaceae; genus Gaultheria; species Gaultheria prostrata. The sequence goes on from JAXBDA010000542.1 coordinate 41,402, forward strand.
ACAATAAAAATAGTTAGATTTACCGTGTAAGTACTTTTTTTGAACGAGTGGAACTAGAGAAAGTAAACAAATGGGCAAAATCCGTGGAGGGGTAGGTAACATGTACTTTCGTCTGCATTTTTACGTGGTTTAAATCTCGCTAACTATAACCAACTTTACTGACTTTCGCCTAGCAAAAAAAAAAGTCAAAGAATGGACGAAACTAATTGGAAAAAGCAATGAAGAAATAATTAATCAAAAAATTTGTTTGTTTTTATTTTTATTTTTTGCTTTTAGCCGTATTTAAAATTTATATATTGCTCTTCTCGATAAAAATTAAAAATAAATATTTGACTTAAAGCTATAAAATTTTAGCATGGATCTTGTTTTAAATATCTAAAAAAGATGAATAAAAAAAGTTCCAATTATTCAGAATGAATCGTTGGATGCAAGTTATGAATTTTTGTAGTTTAATGTGAAGTACACATGTTGCGACTATCCCAACTTTAATTGCAACAATCTTGAACTGGACCAGTATTTATTGGTTTATATCGGTTTTGATCTTCCCTGGTTCGGCCAATTTCCCCGATTTCATGAAAAAAAACTTTACTTCCTCTGTCTCGATTTATTTGTTCCTTTTTCCATTGTAACCGGACAAAAAATGAGTGACATCTTTAAATTGCTAAAATTAAAGCATAAGGTTGGGTTCTGAAAACACAGGAAATCTAACTAATTCCATGACTTCCATACGGTAACAAAATATTACAATAACATGAGCATTAATGGTGAGTTTCCACTACGGTACAAGTTACCAAATCAGTTGATGTATGTGAGGAGAATGACTTGTTAATTTGACAGTTTGTAGTCAAAGAATACAAAAAATAATGAAAATACGTTAGTGGAAACTCAGCCTAAGTACCAAGTAGATCTCCAAATATAAAATCGAAAAGTATAAGGATTTTAATGTTGGGAATTTGAAAACTAATCTAGTCTCAATTGATACATAGAGAGATCTTATACTATAAAATTGTCTTTTTAAGCAAAGTGTCTTTTGTTGTCTTTTTACGCTCCATGAGTCAGGTCATTCTCTCACAATAAATTAACCCAAAATAAAATAAATAGTAACAAACAATTTGCTATAGTTTTCTGAAACAAGGACTAACTTCAGAGAGAGAGAGAGATAGAGAGAGAGTCCATGCAGAAGTTGTACACCAAACTTTAGGGTTAGCGAGTTTGGGTTATTGATTATTTCGACGGTGAATATATGGGCTCAAAGCCTCAAACGTTGGGCTTTGATATTCGGTTATCTATTGTATTAAATGGATTTTCTTGAAAAAAAATAAAAATTGAAACCGAACCAAATTGAATTTTGTTTTAAAAATTAAAACTGAACCGATATAGTTATAAAACCAAACCAAACAAAACGAGGTATTTTTTCGTTTTTTATCTCATCCCTAAATATAACAAATATCACACATATCTAAGATATTTAGCCGGCCTAGGTGGGGCTCCAACACTTTTACTCACTACGCAATCATGTGAAGTCCATTACAAAATGTATTGGATAAGGATGTCGCCCGTTGGGGCACCACGTAACATGCCCCGAGACCATGGAATAATTGGTCTTCTTGTCTTGCCTTTCCTTTCCTTTTCTCTTCTCGTTGAGGAGTATGATTCCCTCTGGCCTGTCAAATGGATTGAACGGTTTTAGAAATAGAAAAGACTGACATTTTTTTCCTGGTGTTTGACTAGCATAGAAATAGTGGTAGAAGAGTTAGGTTTGTCAATAGATACAAGGGTAAAAAGGCACTTACACCCCCCTTATATCACGCTTTTTTAAATACATCACCTTATTTCTAAAAATGAACACAGAGACCCCCTCATCTATTTAAACTTATCACAAACACCCCTTTACTCCAGTTCCGTCCAAATTCGTTAACGGAATGGGGTGTAATTTCCTAATTACCCTTTTATTGTATCTGGGGCAATTGATTAAGCTAAAGTTAATTAGTCGATCTCCTCCTCCTCCCTCCTCATTTTAACCTCCCCCCCCCCCCCCCCCCCCTTTCTTTCTCAAGTTCACAAATTTTCGATCGATTTGAAATCTCCGATCAAGCGCACAAGAGTAAAGGGATTTCTATGAGATGCTGATTTATGACCCATTAGAATTCAAAAAAACCATTGCATGGTTTGTTTTGGATCTGGTTTGGTTTGGATTGGGGAATGGGCAAGAGAGAGGATAACGGGGAAAAGAGATGGTAGACACGGGGAAACTTTGTTTTTGGATTGGGTTAAGGGGAACCCATGGGAGGGAGAAGGCTGGAGGAGAGATATATACGCAGGTTTTATAAACACCAAATTTGGGTTTATTGGAGGGAAAATTCCCTCCAATTTTAGAGGGTATAATAGATCTATTTTACCATTTTCGAATTTACATGACCATTTCCGTCCAAAATTTGGACGAAATGGGATATTGTGATAAGTTTAAATAGATGAGGGGGTCTTTGTGTTCACTTTTAAAGATGAATGAATGTATCTGAAAACACGTGATAGATGAGGGCGTCTAAGTGTGTTTTACCCTATATACAATTCGAATATGAATAGTTCAAACCCGAATAGGAATTCGGCAAATCCAATGTCGCTAATCCGAAACCGAATTCCAAATTTTTGGATATCCGATCTGGGTTTCAGATCTATTCATTATATATATTTATAAAACTTTTACAAATTGTTTGGTGAATGAAATAACCAAAAAAGGTCAAAAGTCTAGTAATTCGTCTGACGCCGTACTTTATTGAAATTCAAGACACAGTGGTTATTATATACAAATGTGTGTATACAAATACGTACATATTTCATGAAAACAAAGTTATGAATTGTACATAGTTCTACCAAGAAATTTTATGATCCAATCTCAAATCAAACTCTCTCATCCAGTCGTTCTCTAAATTCACACCAAATCTTAGTAGTTGGTTTCACTCAGGTTATAGCATGAGTTAGCATTTGAATTTCTCAAAAGTTTGCAGCTCATTTTGATTTTTGGTCGATTTACAAGAGAACAATTTGAATTAAAACTTGTGTGCATCTCGCTTTAGCATTAAGGTTGTGTTTGGATGATTGGAATTTTGAGTGGGAATAGGAATATGATTATCGGGAATCAAATACCTGTGAATTTTCTTGGGTAGGAATAGGAATATGATCATTGGAAATCGAATTCCTAGCAATTTGATATCGGGAGGAATTACATTTTGGAGTTTGGATTAATTCAGTAATCTTATGCGGGAAACAATTATTTTGGAATTTATTAAAGTCAACATTTCATTTTCTTAATGAATGAGCTAGGATGTGAGATTCTCATGGGGTAATGGAGGGATCAGACTCTCACTCAGTCTGGGAATGAGATTCCAGGTTGAATATGTTATCAGGAATCACATTCCTATTCGTGTCTCTGCCAAACGTCAGAATCAGAAAAGCCTGACATCACATTCCCGTTTCTGCCTGTTCTAAATTGGAATCATGGGTAAAAGACATCACATTCCTATTCCTCCTTGCGATTACTGCCATCCAAACTGAGCCTAAGGGTAAGGGGGGAGAGAGATTATCATGTTAAAATCGAAAATCGTATGATATGTTTTGTTTTGTTTTTTGTTTTGAATTTGGATTGGATTATGTTAAAATCGTATGATATGTTTTGTTTTGTTTTTTGTTTTGAATTCGGATTGGATTATGTCCGAATCCAATTCGACAATATTCGAATTTGATCATGCAGGGATTCAGAAAAAAGAAGTAAATGGTAAATCGTTAACTTTAGATATTATTATTACAAGATTCTTACAAAAAAAAACTCCAACATATAGAAGAAAATAAATTACGGTTTTCACTCTATTGTTTTCACTTAACTTTTACTCATTTATATTTTTTAGCATAATTTTATATACAAACAAACGGAGCTTTAGTATCGTTTCTCGATACATGGTCGAGAACATTCACATAACAAAACCATGTTGACTGGATCTCAACCTTATCTAATTTGAGAAAATATTGGGCTAAGTTTTCTCTACAATATTTTCGGTATTTTTACCGGTATTTTCGTACTATCTTACAAGTCATTCTTTTTATTTATATTAATTAATTTGACATTTAACGGAAATAATATGAACACGTGTTTATACGGTATTCAGAGTTTGAAATTGATGATCGAGAAAATAACATCGGAACACCCTGCCTGTCATTAGCTTCTCCACCCAGCCACAAAAATCGCTCGTCATTTCTGTGCGGTTATGGCAACAACCCTGCCATGGCACCCTCTCCTCTGCCCAAAAACCCCACGCCTACACCACACCCACAAGCCCCTCACCCGCCGTCGCACGGTGGCGCCCGTACGAGCCTTCGGGCGCGGCGACTTCGACAGATTCACTAAGCGGATGGCCTCCGGCGAGGTCTGGAGGGACGTTTTGCGGAGCACCAGCGACGGATTCGAGCAGTTTGTTTACGAGACGAGGAAGACTGCCGAGCGCTTCGACCGCCGATTCTCCGTCTCGCGGCGGCTTTCCGCCGTCGCCGAGTCGGCCTCCTACCGTGCCAGGGTTATTGATAGGGATTTGGAGATCACGCGGCGGTTGCGGACTTTTTCCTTCGATTTCAGGCAGAATTGGCCTACGGTTTGTGCCTTCTCCATTTATTCTTCTTATGTATTTGTGTGTGTATGTTATTTTGATAACCGAGGTGGCCTTATGCGGACCTTGACTAATCTTTTGTCGAGACGAATCCATCTTCTACCAGCGGCGGCCCAATTAAAGCCGGAACAAATGCCTGAAAGGGTTTGATATCATGAGGTTAACCTGAAATTTTGGAGGGAGCACACCCCAAGTCCCAGATTTAACCACCAGGCCAACCCCTTGGGGTTAGTTATTTAAGGGTCTAAGTTCATCTATGGGGTCAGATTATGACTGAGTTTAACTAGAATCTCACATTCTTCGCATCATGAGTTTGAGGGAGGGTGTGAAGTATAATTTAGGAAAGTATTAATTTTAGGAATTATAATTTAGGGTTTCCAATTGTTAGGTTTCAATTAATTTGTTATTTACCTTTTATGTTAACAGCAGTTTTGTCCTTTTATGTTATCAGGGTTTTGCTAGGGTTTGTAGGCTTAGCCTATATAATCCCTTGATTAGTTTTGTAATGGGTACAAGTGTTGCAATGCAATAATAGAACGATTGTTTTGGTAGTACACGTTTGTTTTCTTCTCTTTCCTTAGAAAGTTGACAGTAGTATGCAGACACATGATATGCAGAGAAGAAACAGATTGTTACAGGAATAGGGAATTAGTAGCTGAGAAGTAGATGAAAATAAGGTGGCAGCATCTACAGTTGCAAAGAGGCACATGAAAAAGGCTGAAACCGGAAGGGAAGATACAGTAGTAGCTCAAAATTCAGGTCCACGCAGAGCTTATGGCTCTGATACCACACTGATGTAACTTGGAAGTCCCCACGCCACACAACTGAAAATAGCACATAAGCAGATAATGTAAACAAAAACTGCAGTTTTTCTATTATATAGAATACCCTCAAATTACACAGAGAAATGATGGGTAGAAGAGGAAGAAAGGGGAGAAACCTAGCGTGAGCTAGGGGCCTTGAAACCACATGGAGAGGAAGAGAGGATGGAGGAGGATAGGGGAATGAAACATGGAGCCACAGCCCCCAAACAAACGCTATGGTTTTGTCACATCTTGGCCTCCTCCAAATGAAGAACTTGACCGCTATTTATAGACTCCTTAAAATCCTAGAAAGTAAAAATACAAAAATAACCCCACAAGACATACATAATTACAAATCACGCCATCTTTGTGAAAACAGATTCCATCATTTTGCCTTGAATATAGAACATGCAGATGCAGTTTTTGTTTTCTGTGTTGCTGGAAGATTCAGTTGGATTAATAGTGTGGTTTTGCTATCTTTCAGTACAGGAAGCAGCTTAATGACTTTTGGAACACTCCATTGGGAAGAAGTTTTGCGGTGAGTTTTCATATTGCATGGTGTTCCAATTCTTGATTGAACTAAAAATCCTGTATTGCCGTTCTTGAGATTCTGATGGTGCTCAGCACATCTTGTTAGTGATTGTAGGATGGCTGTAGTAATGTTGCGAGAATAGACAACAGAAAGTCAATCCATTAGTTGGATTAAAATGCTAGTTTATTCTGGTTATTAGCAGAGTTTGAATTTAGCATAAAGTGTGTTAGGGAGAATATAGTCCAAGATGAGAATAGGGAGAACATAGTCCAATATGAGAAAGTTAAGTAGGCAGTAGACTGTCTTCCACGTACTTCCATCTTAATAAAGTGCCTTTTGGTGGATATTCAGGAATTATATTGATGCTTATCATTTTAGTATATTTCAGTTTCTGGCTTTGCAAATTTCTGTTCACCCACTTTGTTTTCAACTTTTTATCTACGTTTGTAGACAATATTCTTCATCTGGTTTGCGCTATCTGGATGGATGTTTCGGTTTTTGATATTTGGAACGTGGATACTCCCATTTGCTGGTCCTCTTCTCATTGGAACAGTTGCCAATAATTTTGTCATCAAGGTAAAGCAAGTTGCCGTTACTTTTGATATGTATTGGTGTTTACGTGGTATATGGAAGGATACTATTCTGTTAGCAGCTGAAACGGTGATGTCTCATTAACAATTTCTGTTTGTTTCACTTTGTTATTGTGTTGGTCATGTTAAATCTCTGCATGATTATTCAAGAGTCTCAAGGTAAAAAGAAAATTCTATCTTCATCATCTGCAATCTTCTCACTTGCCATGGGGATGGTCATTTTAGATACTCCTTACCCTATTGAGCTCATCCAACTAGGCCATTTTGATTTACTCGAGCTGATCCAAATCCTTTATATTGACCAGATTATAATAAAATCCATTGTTTATTTTCCGTTGACCAGGTTATTCCTCTTGTTGTGGTTAAATAGTTGTTGATTGCTGTGGGACTCCAGATTATCATCCTTTGAAATGAAAACAGTGTTTTCCTTGAGCAAATGTTTCACTTTTGTTCTGTCTTTCTTGCCCCTTCAAGTCAGTAATCACTTGAATATCAAAGTGGAGTAAATACAGAAATCAAATGCTTAACTTTGCTAAATTATAGGGCTAGACTGTTGCTATCAAGAATGTAAATACATGCAAGTTGTTTCTAAGTGGCGTTAAATTCTTGCTTGGTTTAAAGCAAGGTTGTCAAATCGCGAATCGAATCGAGAATCGAATCGAATCGTGAATCATAACGATTCGGTCCAAATTTCACAAATACATTAGAAATGTCTATGCATCTACATAATAAAGGTACATTGTAAAATTGGAAAAATTTAAGCTTAAATATATAGTTAAGTTTGTTTTCTACTATAAATTGATGATCACGTGATCTCATAGCACAATAAATACTATAGTAACATGGTTATATGTATATAGATGTTAAAAAGCTTACAAAATAAAAGCTTTTAAAGATTCATTATAAAAAGCTTACAAAACAAAAGCTTGTAGCCTAATTGGTAGGAGACTTGCTTATATGGTAACATATGTGGATTAGTCCGAGACTCGGAGCCGTGCCCTGGTCTATGATTTAGAGAATACAAGAACCAAAAGATTGATTTGTGAAATTACGTATCCATGTATATTCGTCGCCATTGAATAAGGAATATGGTTATCCATACTTAACTGTATATGATCTTATATTCTTACTTTTTTATAAGAAAAAACAAAGCAAAACTACAAAACTAGTTTCATATTGTCGAAGGTAAGTTGATAAACATTGATTCACCTATAGATTGAATTGTGAATCGAACCGTGAATTGTACGATTCGCCTCCCATTCTATATCAACCTTGATTCGCCTATAGATTTGTATCGTTTCGCACCGAATTGTGAATCGAATCGCGTATTGTACGATTTTGACAACCATGATTATCCTCATTGCCCAAAATGGAAATGGCAATGGAAGCTAAAACTTCTTGAAAAAAATAAAAAGCTTCCTTTGGTTATGCCTCCATGAAAGACTCCCAACTAATTGTATGCGGCAAGTTGTAATGACCCAAAAATCGGAGAAACAATATGTTTGCAACTTCGTATTAGAGAAACTCTTTTTGTCAAGGTTCTAAAACTCGCTAGGCGCTCCCAGGGCAGGCACCTTCTAGCTTCCAGGGTCGAGTACTCGGCGCCTAGTCGAGCGATTAGTCGGGCTAGTCGGAAAGGGGCCTTCTAGTGCCTTGTCGGTAAGTACTCCGCCTTCCAGACCTTCTAAACGATGCAGTTTTTGTGCTACATTAACATCTTGTGCCCATGATATAATTATATAAACTAGACCAATGCTACTTTCAACTATACTTGTAGTCTATAGATTCATAATCCTTATTAGCTAGTATTAGACGGAAACAATTATGCTTATTCAAATTATTGAAATGAGAAACCTCTTGAATTCTCAAGATCTATCAGAAATCATAGAGGAAGGCTTCCCGATTCCAAAAAGGCCTCACATGTTAACAATCTGACACAGACTAACCAAAAGGAGTACAAAATATTACGAAGAAAGATGCCCAAGCATTTACCAACACACAAGTTTGAACTGCAAGGGTCGTGTTCTTAGGGAAGGGAACATGAAGGGTATTTTAGGAACTAAAAAGTAGACAAACATCTGACTCTTTTATAAGTAGTTTAGATATAGATTTCCTTATCAACACTTTCGTCTTCCGTAGAGGTGATCCTGTATACAACCGTCCTCGCTTGGAATTGGATTTGTGGTATTGGCTGTATAGCATCTTCTCGTTCTTTTCAGCGTGAGATCAATCAGTGTTGTATGTTGATTTCAAATTCACATAATATCTCGAGCTACGAAAAAATATCTTACCCGAACTCCCAATTCAATTCACACATAGCCATGATGTTGCCGTCTACGTCTGCTAACAACTTCTAGGAAAGTTGCCAGGCATGGGATGACAACCTTCCTAGCAATCCAGAATCGAAGCTTTACAATCCCCTGGGTATGGGGATACGGAGGATAAAAAAAAAAACTACGGAAGCTCCAAAATTCCAAGAAACTCAACAATTCATATTCGCTTCATGTTTGAAGCATTCGTTCTTGTCCTTGTTATCGTTTGGGTTATGACATCGTCATCTCTTCAAGATTTGCATGACGCGAAATTCTTGAGCATGGCGACATCCATTTGGAAGACGTTTGCAATTATAAGTGTCATAGCTCCACTGCTTTCATATGCCTCAATGGGTATAGTTGTTATAATAAATAGGAAATTACGGGGCACACTAATTAGACCCTATTTGTTGAATGTCATAGACACACTAATGTGTTTTTTATGGTTCAACATGGTATTAGGCGCATGAAAATTAGTGCTTATCAAAACTGTCTTGTCTGCCAAATGTATAATACATTGTCTCTTTGTTCAAAATTCAAGAGTCATGGGTTTTATGGATGGTGGGGAAATAATTTTAGGGGAACGGAAAGTTGAACAGAAAGAATTATGGAATCGATTCCCGTTTGACGAGTGGGAAATACTGAGTCGGTCTGTAGCACCGGCAAGGTTGCGTCTCCTTATGAAGATGATCCAGTACACAACCCTGGAGGATGAGGTGCTGCCACTATAAATATCAAAGGTCCTTAGCCGACGAAATTTTCAAGATAGGAGCAAAAACAAACACAGAGTAAGTAAGTCTATAAGTACCAATTTATTTAGCTGTTTTTATTATCTTATGGATGTCTCTAGCTAGGTAATTGAATAAACCATTATTAATTATTAAACTAAAATGATCCTTCCTCAAGCATGCAAGGTGGATTTACTTAAATAATTTGAAGAGATTTAGGTTTGAAACTAAAATGACACTAGTACCATCTGTGGACGGAGGACGACACTGCTAATCACTGAATTGTTCTTTGCTGCTTGAAATGCCCCGCGCGCAAGTGTTTTCGGCGTAAAGCTCTTCGAATCATTTAAGTAAATCCACCTACCATGTATGAGGTAGAATCATTTTAATTTAATAATTGATAATAGTTTTTTCAAGCTAGCTAGAAACATTCCTTAGATGATAAAAATAGCTCAATATATTGGTACTACAAGACTTACTCTGTGTTTGTTTTTGATGCTATCTTAATAATTTTGTCGGCCAAGGTCCTTTGGTTTTTGTAGTGGCAACAACTCATTCTCCAGGGTTATGTACCCGATCATCTTCATAAAGAACCTCAACCTTGATGATGTTAGAGACAGACTCAGTTTTTCCCACTCGTCAAATGACAATCGATCCCATAATTCTTTCCGTCCCTTAAACTTTTCGTATTCCCCTAAATTTATTTCCCCACCATCCATAAAGTCCACGGCTCTTGAATTTTGAACAAAGAGGCAACGTATTACACATTGGGCACACGAGACAATTTTGATATTGTCAAAGTACCTATCCCTGGTGAAAGAAATGGCAGCTGTCTTCAACCCAATAATTTTCGACGACAATATTGTCCCTAGACCCATACACATAATCCCACTTTCCAGATTACCGAAGGTCCCTTGCTGTTTGTCTGACAGCTGTAAATCAGAATCAAATACTAATTTCCATGGGCCTAATACTATGCTGAACCATAACACACACATTAGTGGTCAACAAATAAGGTCTAATCCATATGCCTCGTAATTTCTTAGTTACTATAACGACTATACCCATTAAGGCATATGAAAACAGTGGAGCTATGACACTTATAATTGCAAACGTCTTCCAAATGGATGTGGCTAAAGAGTTTTGCGTCGTGCGAATCTTGGAGAGAGAAGGATGTTATAACCCAAACAATAGCAAGGACAAGAATAAATGCTTCAAACATGAAGCGAATATAAATGATCAGGTCTCGCTTTTGTTGAATTTCTTGGAATTTTGAAGCTTTTGTAATTGTCTTATCCTCTGTATCCCCGTATCCGGGGGATTGTAAAGCTTCGATTCTGGATTGCTAAGAAGGCTGTGATCCCATGGCTGACAACTTCCTGGAAAGTTGTTCGCAGACGTAGATGACAATATCGTACGTGCGAATTGAATCGAGAGTTCAGGCAAGATATTTTTCCGTAGCTCAAGATATTATGTGAATTTGAAATCTGATTGATCCCACTATGAGAAAGAACGAGAAGGAATATGCTATACCACAAATCCCATTTCAAGCACGGATGGTTGTAAAAGGGTTCTCCTTTACGTAAGACGAGAGTGCTGATAACGAAATCTATATCTATTCTACTAATAAAAGAGTGAGATGTTTGTGTACTTTTAATTCCTAAAATATCTTTCGAGTTACCTAATTTCTATCTCAATTTAATTTCTTTTTCCGCGACATCGCAATGAACTTTCTGTATGAATCATTCTCTAAGTGAACATATATATGGTGATTTATGTCCCTCGGATTGAAAAAGAAATGCAGGGGCTTTAGCGGAAACATAAGGATTGAACCAGCTTTTTACACCCAAAGTAGTTTCCTTAATTGATGTAACTTGATTGGAACCAACAAGTACACTCATAGATGGACCCGACGAACATGAATCAAGGCCGAAACTATGCAAGAAGCAGATTTTGGAATTGATTCTTGCAGAATCCAGTAACCAAGGCTCGAAATCCACGAGCTATGGGGCTCAAAACCAAGCCCCAAAAGGCAGCACTCTAAGGCCACAACAAAATACTAAGAAGTTGGAATTTCATTCATCAAAAAACTCCTTTCAAACAAGTATTACAACCTTATATATAGAACTCTTAAGGAGGTTACTTCACACTGAAGTACCTAGACTCAAACAAAGCAAAGCAGTTCCACCTGTTATTTTTGACTTAAAAAGGTTGTAGGTTGTTGCTGATAAGCAACTTCTAAGGACACAAATACCAAAGGCTTTCCTTACTATTAAGGTAACTAACAAAAAACACCTAAAAAATAAATCCTAACTGCAAAAAACAGGAAATAGCCTATTAAACCATAAATGTAAAGGAAAAAAGAAAAACAGCTTCTTAAACCAAAAATAGATTAGATCACTTCCCCACCAAAATAGTCTTCAATCTTTGTTCCATCAATTCCCCCTACGTTGGAGAAAACTCGCCCTCGAGTTTTATAGTAGAGAAGCACAATGATTTTGAATCTTGGGTCTTGTGTTGTTGGAGATGAACAAAGACGATATGCAAGTAATGTCCGGAAAAACATTGAACTTGAGAAGCTTGTCTTCATATCCAACACCTTGAACTAGGGGTGAGCACGGGTCAGGTTCGTCGGGTTTTGGTCGGGTCAAATTCGTTCGGGTTGGGAAAAATGGAACCCGAGCCCGAACCGAACTACCCTAGAAACCGATCGGATCGGGTATGTCGGGTTTCAGTCGGGTTCGGTTCGGGTTGGTCGGGTTACCAAATTCCAGATCTCAGCTGGAAAAAGAAGAAGAAAAAAACAGAGCTCGACAGAGAGAGAACAGATCTCACACACACATGAGAGAGAGAGAGAGAGAGAGAGAGAGAGAGAGAGAGAGAGAGAGAGATCATATTGCCGTGACGCCGTCGGCGGCGGCTGTGTAGTCGGTTTTCTCGCCATCTTCTGTGTAAGAGAGAGAGAGAAGTAATTTACTTATTGGGTTTGATGGTTTTTGTGCTCATTCAAATGGGGAGAGAGAGAGAGTCATAGACTGACTCATAGAAAGGAGAGTAAAGTACACGTTAGAAGAGGACTCATTTATGACATATTGGACTTTTTTTTGTCTTTGTGAAAAGTAGATGTGATAAGGCATTAAAGGCCACTGTGGGTACAGCTGTAGCTATACATTGGTACTCTAAAAAGAGTACAAGTGTAGGCTTTTGTGAATGAAAACGTGAGAGGGGTATTATATTCGGGTCGGGTTCATCCGATATCAATATTCTCCACCCGACCCGAAACCCAAAATTTATCAATATTTTAACCCGCCCCGCCCCGATGATATTTTGAACCCGCCCGAAACTCGCGCGGGTCGGATTGTTGGGTTCCGGGTTTTTTTGCTCACCTTCCATGACCTTAAGGTCTTCAAATTTAACTTCATGCTTATCTTTTACAGTTTTTTCGACAACCAGATTAGCAAGGATCGTTTTCTTCTCAACTTCACGTCATTGATTTGCATAGTGGAACTTTTCATAAGCCTTGGGAAATCCTCTCTTCAATATAGTGAGCAACATATCTTCTAACCGTTAAAACGTTCATTGTTTTCCTTTCTTTGATCTTCATGGGTAATTTTCAGACCATCAACAGCTTGTTCAATACTTTCCGATCCTATCATCAAGGCATTGAATCCTTCCAACACTTTCTGTGTTTGTCCAACAAATACAATCGTTGATGGACCCGACTAACACGGATCAAGGCCGAAACTATGCAAGATTTGGAACTGAATTCTTGCAGAATCCAGCAACCAAGGCTCGAAATCCACAAGTTAAGGGGCTCAAAACCAAGCCCTAAAAGGGCAGCACTCTAAGGCCACAACAAAATACTAAAAATCTGGAATTTCATTCATCAAAAACTCCTTTCAAACAAGTATTACAACCCTATATATAGAATTCCTAAGGAGGTTACTTCACACTGAAGTATCTAGACTCAAAGAAGACAAAACAATACCACTGAGGTGGTAGCCTAGTTGGCCAAAGTGCGTGTGATAAGATTCCCCGCCCTCTCTGTGCATGGACCTACTAGGTTCGAATCCCTCCCATGCCATTGCTGGGACTTGTGTGGATTTGCAGGGATGACATTTAGCCAACTAGTCGCCTAGGTAGTGCTGTGGTGACGACCTGGCTTATTCGGTTAGTAGCTATGGCTCAACCGGACATTCCACAGCAGGTCGGGAACCCCAATGGTCACGCCCATGGGGGATTGCTACACTGGTTGCCCTTCCCACCCCTTTTGCCGGTCAAAAAGAAAAAAAAAAAAAAAGACAACAGTTCCATCCGTTATTTCTGACTTAAAAAAGGAACTTCTAATTACAGAAAACTAACAAAAAACACCCAAATAATAAATCCTAAGTGCAAAAAATAGGAAAATATCCGACTAAACCATAAATGTAAAAAAAAAAAACCCGTCTCAAACCAAAAATAGATTAGACCACTTCTCCACCAAAAATAGTCTTCAATCTTCATTCCATCATTAATGGGCTAATGGCCATGGCTGTGTTGCAAGCTATCTGCACTTCCTTGCACCATTATCTTTTGCTGATCGGTTATGTATTTCCTTTCCGTTCTCTATATTATGTCTCTAAAAAATAACTTCTTTTTGTTAGATTCAGCAGTTATTATGAGGGAAATTGAAATGTAAATGGATTTTTGAAGCATGGGTATGAAAGTAGTATATTTTCACGTAATGTATTACACTAGCGAATGACCCGAGCCTGAAGACACTCCATCAAACGAAATTTGACGGTATGTAAGCTAATGAGATTCCATGTCCAACACAAATTTTAACTTTAAGATTTGATCGTACGTAATCCGATGAGATTCCATCACCAAAGATTTTACATTAAGATTCAGAAGGGAAAAAAATCCACTAAAACTCTTTATTAGCCAGAAAAATATCCGTTCTACGTACAGTGGTGATAATTGATTAGTAGTGTATAAGTTCTACATGAACATTGTTATGAATTGAAAAATTGACAAACCTGGCCATATAAATTAGAAATGGAAATGCTTTCCCCCAAGCAGACTGACTAATCAATCGAGTCACCTTTTAAGACAACGTACATGCGGAAAACCCATGTTTGAGGCAGCTATAAGAGCCGTGAACCTTACATGCCCACGATTGCAAATTTTTGAAATCCGGAAAACCTCAGCAATAAGACAACAATCGTGGAATAACTTTCCAAAAAAAAAATCTCATAAATAAAAAAACTCACCAGAGCTGCGAGGAGATGACTGATAAAAATTTGTTTTAATCAAAAAAATTGACGAAGTGAACCAATGTAGAAGTCATCACATGAAAACCCCTGACCACGAAGTGAACCAATGTAGAAGTCATCACATGAAAACCCCTGAACTGAATTCCATCAAAATTCCAAAACTGTTTAGAACCCCAAAAATTTCAAATCTGTATCAAAGTCTTTTCAAAATAAATGAAGATAGTATTTACCAAAAAAGAAGGAGAAGAAGGCAGAGTTAAAATAGAGAAAAAAAAGAAAGAAAGAAGAGAAAGACCTGGAAAACCAAAAGTCATTGCAAAGGAAAATTTTCTGGCGTATTTGATTGCCGCTGCCTGCTGATCATGGTTTCTTAACATTGGTATCGGCGAGGGAAAGAACTCAGTTGAGAGAGAAGAGATGAACCAGTAGTATTTCCAACCAAATTCAAGGTCATCTCCGTTTCCTCTCATATATAAATTAGAAATGGGATCCCAAAAATTCGATTTATGGGATCTCTCTCTCCACATGTTGCCTATTCGATTTACTGATTTGGTTGTTATGTGATTGAAGCTTTCCTTTTCAATTGTGGATGTTACATGATTGACAATGAGAGTGGAAATTTGTGTTGCCAGATCAGTAATCATGAGAGAGAGAGAGAGAGAGAGACCATTTAGGCGGGCCATCGATTAAAAGCTTAATCGATCTAAGCCCTTGATCACTAGTGTGAAAAACAATGTCGACCATCCATTGAATCCAAGTGCTGAAAATATAAGGGATTCAAAAAATTGAGCCCTTTAATAATATAGATGGATACAATAATGCCAAAAACACCTAAAACAACTGGATGCGTAGGGATACAGTACGTTTACGTTTGTCAAAAAATTTATAAAAGTCATACACTTTAGCATTGCATCAAACAAAAAATGAACAATGTGGGAAAGCTTTGTAATTTACTAATTTCTAATGCTAAAGATCGATCATCATTTGGAAATTATATACTATTTGTTTATGAGCCTTATTTTGTATTTTCAGTAGGTTGTAGCTAAACTACATACCGATTTAATATCAACTCTTTGTTTACAAGATCTAGTGACCGCACCCCACTAGACTTTATATAATGCCCATAAAATGTAAGAAAAACTTAGATTTTGAATTCAATTTTCTCATATATTAACGCACTTCCCTAATGTATGTATACCTTTTATAGATATCGATCCACTTTTTACACCCACTAGGCTGTGATTAGCAGTTTCCAAACCTTTTTCCCAGTTCGTGGGCCTTGTCTCCATTCTCCCCTAACTTTAAAATGTGCAAGTTGATTTCTGAAATGTTAGTCTCCAATTTCTTCATTTAGGGACTAGCAATGGGCTTACATATACTTCCCCTCTTGCCTCCCCCTCTCTTCGGCCCCTGAATCTGGACTACGGGGAGAGAAACTCCATCGGACAATTTGTTAGGTTATTTGCTTTTCTTCCTGGTAAACTAGAAATATTATGGCGCCTCATTTGTTGATAGTTTTTCTTCACTAAGAGCTAAACTATTTTTGAAATTTTCTCTGATCTGCTGATTTTACAACTTATGCTTGTGGAAGTAATATAGCTTAATTGGCTTTGGAGCACAGGGTTCGTGTCCGGCTTGCAAGAAGCAGTTTGCAGGTTACAAGAACCAAATAGTTCGCTGCACAAGCTGTGGAAATATCGTGTGGCAGCCACAAGGGGACTTCTTCTCAAGAGGTCGCAGAGGCACCACTCCTTCGTCATCTAAGTCTGACCCTGAAATAATCGACGTTGAGTTTGAAGAAAAATGAATTCATAGGAGATCACCAATCTACAGTATAATAATCAACTGCACCAAAGTGGATTCAACATTTCATAGATAATACGGATGATAATCATGACCTGTTACACAAGGTTTGTTGGGGCGTGTATTTGTTATCGTGTATCTGAAGTGCTTGTAGGAGTTATTCATTTATTTTGATCTTGTAGAATTTGTATATCTTTACACGTAAATTCAACACAGAACAGCCACTTCCTCTTTCTCGTTATAGACGGGTTTCTGCTATTGCTACGCTGCCCTTTGTGTACAAGTGGATTAGTGTGAAGCAGTATCACCTTTGAGAAAGTCTTGTGGTTCCAGAATTAGGATCAAGAAAATTAACCATATCGTGAATTGTGTGGTAATGGTGTGGTTAACATTTACTTGAGTGGGTACGCAAGTGAAAATGGACCACAATGAGTCCCCTTTCTATGAGGGATCCCACATTTTAACAAAGTGTGGGAGTCACCCAATTCTCCTATTTCCGGATCAAATTTCGGCAATCCGAACCGTCCAATGCGTTTAAAACGTGTTTTTAAGGGCCAACGCGAAGATTGGGCAAAAAAAAATACTCGGAAAGGCTTGATCCAAACAATTTTTCATACAAACCGTAGATATACATTTTATGAAAAACTGCTCGGATGAAGCTCTTCTGGGTATTTTTTTTTTACGAATCCTCGCGTGGACCCTTAAAAACACGTTTTAAACACATTGAACGGATCGGATCGTCGAAATTTGATCCGGAAATGGGAGTCCCACAGTTTAACAAAGGAAGGTGAGTGTAACAATTGAGCAGTTTTCTAGAGGAAGTGCATTCACCTTCCATTGACCAATTTTTTTCTGTTTTAAATGCTACAGCTCTGTGTAGAGGTGTGGAATGGGACGGGCTGCGCAAGCCTAGCCCATTTACTATTTTTGTGCATACCGTTTTCTGGATCGTGCCAGCTATTTGATAATCACGCCAATTGCCATGCCGTGTTATTTCAGAATATCCTTGATCTGGCCTGGCCCATGACACACCACAATATGTGCCATGCCGTGCCTATATCCAAGCTTGTGAACAATCGGCGATGTGAACTTAAAAATACTTTTTAAAAGTTGCATGTAATTTGGTACACATCTATTCTTGGATGTTTTGAGTGGAGGAATGTTTTGGGTGATTTTTACTCAAATTTGAGTTTAAGTTTAAATTTGAGTAAGAAGAGGAATGAAAAATCACGTTCGTGTTAAAATCCTAAAAGTGCTAAACCGCCCCCCCCAAAAAAAATTACTGTATGAGATTGACTTTTCTGTTTTTGTGTTAAATCACGTTCGTCTTGAAATTTGTGCTGAGTTTTAGATTATCTTTTCTGTTTTTAGCTAAAATTCATTTTTAACTAAAATCTTAATAGTAGTTGATATATGTGGGAAGAACACGAGAAATCAGCATTTATTTGGAGATTCCAGGGAAATATATATTTTCTATTAATAAGCTAAAAAAGAACGCTACATGCATAGAACTCTTTCGAAAAAACGACACATGAGCCATATACGGCAACTATAAATACACGTGGGCGCGGCAAATTGCGTCTCTTCCGCCTGAAAGAGGCGGCTGACCCTTTCGAAACCCTAAACCCCTCCTCAACTGCTAAACCCTAACTCACACACACCCATTGAACTCATCTCTCTCTCTGCACTCTGCAGAAAACCTCACGGAGCCAGAATGGGGATACCTACATTCTACAAGTGGCTGGTCGAACGGTACCCACTCGCCATCACCTACGTCGTCGAAGAACCTCCCGAATCCGTCAACGGCGTTTCCATTCCGTTAGATTCAAGTCGACCGAACCCTAACGGCATCGAGTTCGACAATCTTTACCTCGACATGAACGGAATCATTCACCCATGTTTCCACTCCGAAGACCTGGTATCTATTCTAGTTCAAAATTATTCAGCGAGAACTTGAAAATAATGCATTTTTGTCGGAAAAAATTCATACCTTTACCCGCTAGTTAATATCAGTGAGTGTTTTTTTTTTGGGAAAAATATTGATTTTTTCTTGATAAAAATTTATTTTGGACTCTGTTGCAGTAATTTTTTTCGAAACCTAGAGATGGAGGAGAATTTTTTTGTATGATGTGAATGTTTGGTCTTTATTTATGTATGAATTTTGTGCAGCCTGCTCCGGAGACGTACGAGGAGGTATTCGAGGCGGTGTTCAAGTACATAGATAGAATTTTCTCGATAGTTAGACCTCGGAAACTTCTTTATATGGCAATTGGTGAGTGAATTGCTTCAGTTGGGGAACCAATGTTGAAATTGTGAAGCATTTTCTGTTTTGTCAAGATTACCGATGGTATTGTGTAGTCAATGAATGTTACAATTGGGTTATACTCAACGATTTTTTTGTTGGGTAGAAATTTGCTTTAATCAGGAATTTGTTTTTACTGTGTTACACATCGGCGATTGTTTCTATTGTGCTGTAGCACAGAAGTCCACTTGGTTGAAACGAAATTTAGATATGGACACTTTGTTTTGATTCTTAAAGCAACTGAACACATTCACTACTGAAACAAACAAATTACTTGTATGGAGCACAGTTGATAAGAGTTTATAAGGAAACAAAAGATCATGGCTTTAAATCTTTGTAGATGTTGTCACCACCATAAATATTGCAGGGAGGAGAATACTCTTGAAAAAGTCAATTGGGTTTTCTTCATATTTTTCCTTCCGAGGGGAAGGTATTGGTTAGTTCCCTTTCTTCCCCCTCATTCCGATACTATGCTCTAAGGGATCATGCTTTTGGCTAAATCAATCCTCAATCCAAGTGACATCCATAACCCAATATCAAATGCTTGTTCTGTTTGCTACTTTCTCGTGATAAATGTTTCGAATCGTAGAGAAGTGTGTTGCTTGGCATTTGTGTGACTTTTATATTTTTAGGACATTTGTCAAAAGTAGGGTTGGCAGACGACCTAATACGAGTTTCAGTTTTATCTGTGCCTGATAGTATCCGTGGCAACTTACCAGACTGAAAGAAAGGTTTCATATGGCGCAAAGTGAAGCATGAAGGAAGTATTTGTTTGGGGAACAATAGATGTGGGAGATTAAATCTAAATGTCTTGGATATCCAAGATGGCCAAGTGTGAAGGGATTTTCTTGATGGTAGACAAAACAAACTTCTTAGATTTGATTTTTGACAAAATGTCCATATTAGTCCCTTGCAGCTGGACAGATCCAGTCTCTGAACTGATAGAAAACTGTTTTCCAAGCATAGTCTAAGTTAGGAACTGAAACATGGTGCATCAAATTGTTTCCCAGAAGTACTGCATGACTTACAACTCAACTGAATTGTTAATGTTACCATGCACAGATGGTGTTGCTCCCCGTGCTAAGATGAATCAACAACGAGCAAGACGTTTCAGAGCCGCAAAGGATGCAGCTGATGAAGTAAGTTTCATGGCTTTCACAAGCTTGATAAATTAGGTGACAACTGACAAGTGCTTAAGTCATGATCTTGGTATTTGTAAGACTTATACTATGATACAATCAGACAAGTACCTACTTCCACCGGGAAAAAGTAAAATTTGTTTACCATCAGGCCTCTAGAATAGAGAGTTCAAGAGGAGGTCAAGAATCAGAAGGGCAAGGCTTGGAGCAAACTAAAAAGCTGGATTCGAATATTATCACACCTGGAACTGAATTCATGTCATTACTGTCGTCAGCTCTTCGATATTACGTACACTTGAGGATCAACATGGATCCTGGGTGGAGGGGAATCAAGGTAAACATGATTTTTTGAGTCATGAAGCATAACACCCTTTGTGTCTCTTTTTGTCTAATTGATTTGAAGTTGTTGGGAAATTTTAGGTCATTCTTTCTGATGCCAATGTACCTGGTGAGGGAGAGCATAAGATAATGTCTTACATCCGCTTACAAAGAAATCTGCCAGGATTCGATGCAAACACAAGGCATTGTTTGTATGGACTGGTATTTGCCTGTTATCTGTAGAATCAAGTCCAAAGTCATATTGTACTTGGCTGAGATATTCGTCTTTACATTTTCCATGTTGTCATTTTAGGATGCAGACTTGATCATGCTTGCATTGGCTACCCATGAAATCCATTTCTCTATTCTGCGAGAGAATGTGCGCAAGGTGCACACAAAAGATAGATGGTCAGCAGATAAGAGGCAGGAGAAAAAGTGGGAGACGGAGCAAGAGGAGGTGACTGTGAAGAACATTGAAGAATATATCACGAGTCTGTGCTTTCAGGTTGGTGTTACTTGTCATTGTCCAAGAGGCATCATGTGTCACCGTGTCGTTTATGATATTCAACTTATGAAGTTGACCTAATATTACAAAGACATAATGTTAGGAAGAAGTTGCAATTCCTTTCAAACGCAAATATAATTAAAACTGTTTCCGTGTATTGCTCTTTTCAGTTTCTCCATGTCTGGATATTCAGGGACTATCTAGTGCACGATTTGAGCATACCGGATCCGACAGTAACAGTAGACTTGGAACGCTTAATTGATGATTTTGTGTTCATGTGCATATTTGTTGGAAATGACTTTCTCCCTCACATACCATCATTGGAGATATCTGAGGTGCGTATTCTTAATTCAATCTACCTATTCGCAGGGCAAATTGGGGCTCTGAGATTTTTGGTGTATCACTTTCTATTTTCATATTAGTTTTGCTGTATTTCATAGGTATTTAAGAGAATGAAGTAATTTTTTTTAATATGGTAGTCAAAACTCCTGTGGTTAAATGGTGCCGATTGTAGGGGGCTATTGATCTACTCATGGTTATCTACAAGGAGGAGTTTGTCCGTATGGGCGGTTATCTGACAAATTCATTCGAGGTATTCAATATTTTTTTCCCAGCAATTTCATACTTCTCTATCTTGTCTTAGTTAACACATCACATATATGTTTGAATTGGCATGCCTAAAGGTTTTTTTTTTTTGCTTTCTCCATGCAATTGTGTGAGTTAATCTTTTTATTATTATTATTATTATTTTATTTTTATGAAAGATTTGTTCCTATACTTTTTTTTCTTTGCTCCTGACATCAAACATATTTTATTGGCGAAGCCTGTTTAACATTTTGCAACACATGACCTTTTCTAGAGATATTTGCCAAGTAGTGTTTCATGGTAAATGGACAATCTTCTTCTTCATTGCAAAGTAGCAGGTGATTGTTTGTGTCAACTGCGTATTCTTCATTCTTTTTGGTCTCACAGTTAACTGGCTGGTGTAAGCAAGAAGTTCTTTGTCGCCTTTATTTCTTTCACTTTTGGTTTGTGGAAGTTGGAGGATGGATGCACCTTTTAGGTTGCTTTACCTCTATAAGTAAGGAGGGTCAGAGGGTAGCTTCTCATTGTCGTATTTTGCTGTTGATCAATTCTCTTTTTCATGTTTATGAAAAATGAAGACTGGATGCACTTTTGTGGGAGAAACATAATATTGAGTTGTCAAACAGGTGGTTCCTTTTTGACTAGGCTTTTTTTGCTTGTAAAACACTTGTACTCGACTCAACTTTGAGATTTTAGTCACTTAACTGGAATATGTAAAGAAAAATATCTGTATGTAGGGAGCGGAAGCAAGCCTTCCGTGGATATGGTGGGCACTGTGATTGCTCGAAGCTATTGAGGTTGAGGAGGAGAGTGTTCTGGGCAGCCTTAGAAAGAGGGATGGTGGCGGAAAATGGTCAGAGCCGGCCCTGACTCTTTGGAGGCTTAAAGCGAAAATCAAAAGGAGGCCTTTTTCAAAATCTTATTGAGTAAAATATAAGTAGGTAAACTACACTTCCAAAAACAAATACTATTTTCACCAATAATAAATAACCCTAAAATGATGTACACATTTTTTTATTACAAAAGATACCTAGGGGTACTAAAATATGGGGCCCTTGAAATTCGTAGTTTTTTGGGGGCCTAAATCGGCCGCAACGCTCGCTTTAGCTCAGGGCCGGCTCTGAAAATGGTCAACCGGATGAACCTCTTGGGGGAGGAGAGAGCTCACCCGATTGGTGGGCAAAGTGGAGGTTGATATGGTTTCCTCTGTAAGTCTCAAGTTCAGATCTTGGGGCATGTATCATGAGGTTGACAGAGGCCATTTAGGTGATATGTGGAGGTTCATATCACTTGACCAAGTTAGGTGGCAGGTATGATACAGGCTCCGAGGTGTCAAATTGTATTGAGATGTCGGGTGTTGATTGATGTCCCTGTCTCTCTCCGGGACTGGTCAAGTTATAGCTCCCCAAGGGCAGGCTCGCTCTCCTTGGTAAACTCCTAGCTTTAGTCTCCAAACCACATGCACCTTTAGGGCCAAGCGAGGTACCTAGGCTCTACTCCCATCCTTGGATAGTGTTAGAGTTGCCAGTGATAATTTGTTGTGAATCCGTGGAGTCTCGAGAGCACTATGGGAGGTGGCTCTCTATAACGTAGGCAAGTCACATTGGAGAAGGTGTCTTAGGAGGTGAATGCCGGGTCGCTCTCGAGGTGGTGAGACGTATGGTCACACATTGGAAGCACTCGTTGGGAGGATTCTTGTCAGGAGATCTTTATGGGAAGAATTTCCTTGGAAGGTCGCCCCTTACTCTACCAGAGGATGTCCATGGATGAACGCTCCTTTCTTCGGAGGATGTATCCTTGGCTGGATGCCCCTTTCTCCATGGGAAGGCGTATCCTTTGGCTGCATGACCCTCCCTCCATGGTAGTTGTATCCTTGGCCGGATGCTCCTTCGTTCACTGGAGATGTATCCTTTGCCGGATGCCCCTTCGTCCGTGGGAGTGGGAGAGTCTATTCTTGGCCGGATGCTTATGTGGAGGTTCCAGATAACCAATCCCCGAGATTGTCCTCTTTCTTAGTTATGAACTTTACAATTGTCTGCAGCATACATCCGCTTGTCGACTTATGGTATTCTGACACTCTTTGTTTTTTTTTTTTCTTTTCAATTTGCAGGTGAATTTGGGGCGTGTTGAACACTTTGTCCAAGCTATTAGTTCTCACGAGGATGCAATTTTTAGGAAACGTAGCCAGGTTTGATATGCGTACATTCTGTATCAAGTCTGCATGAAATCTGGTTGATGATTGATTTCCATTTTGCTTGGAAGTCCTTCACATTTTTGTGCTTTTTGTTTGCAAAATACATCTTCCGGATGAACTTGTTTACTGAATCATCAATAGCACAATCATTTATAGCACTCAAATCGACGGGTAATGTATTTAGTCGCTGTATTACCTGGCTTGGCTATTGGAGTATCATTTAACAATTTCTTTATGCAGGTCCAAAGAAAAGTGTACATTCGTTTTCAAAGAGAACAGAACAAACGATCTCGTGATTCTTCTAGTTGTGTGAGCGTCTGCAGTTCAACTTTTTTCTAGTCCAGATTTCTTACTTTTGATGGAAAGGACTTCTTACTTTGTTCTGTGAATGTTATTGGACCAGCCAGATGTTAAGAGGATTCAAAGCTCAATAAACCATGCAACTGAGCCTGGAAATCCTGAAAATGATCAGGTTGCTTCAACTTTCTCTTTAGTGTTATTTGGCTGCGTTACTCGTACTATGTATGAACTCTTGGGCCTATTCTGAATTCCAAAGGACAAATGGTAAACAAGGAACCGGTATCTCCTTAATACAATTCCAACTACTGAGATTTCTTGTTTTAATGCTATTGTAGCATTTTTATATTTTTAGTAGGCACCGAAATAGGTCAAACACTTGAATACAGAAAATTTACGGGATAACAAAATTGACCTCTTTTTACTCTTATTTAGTCTGAAAAGGTGAGACTCCTATTCAAATTTTTTTATCTCGTTTCGCATTGATAGTTATCCCTGCATGACTTCCATCACTGGAGTACACCAACACACGTGATGCAATCTTGAATACTCTCCTGGCATCCAAATATGGCCTCTACAATCCTGAAGTCCTACCTTGCTTTGTCAGGTTAAGCTAGGAGAAGAGGGATGGAAGGAGAGATATTATGCTGCGAAGTTTGAGGCTAATACGAATGATGATCGTGAGAAAATTCGCAGTCATTCGGTGAGATATTTCAATTTCTCGTTGCACGATTTTGGAGGTGCTGGTGAAGTATTGCTTGTATAACCCTATGTTAATCTGTCATTTTTAAGCCTCGTATATCTTATTTTGGAATTAGCATGTAGTTGTATTCTGGTAGGACTACATGCTACTGTGCTAGTACATGTACCTTTATGTAAATCTATTTTATTTTCCTTCTCTCTGCTTTCTGATTGTATTTGTCGTGCCCTCTGAGGAGTTTGTCTTATATTAGCTCTTTTGTTGCTGATGAAATAGCAAGAATAATTTAATTCATAGAATTAAGTAGGTTGACTCAATTAGAGTGGTACTTCTAGCATATTATGCAAAGAAAAAGAAGAATACTTATAAAATTGAGAGTGAGATTGTTAAGATGGATGTGTGATTATACTTGGATGTGTTTTTTATCAACTTTTACTGAACATGTAGCATGTAGCTGTCCCAAATTGACAGCTAGGCTCTCTTTGGGTTGATTTGGTTTACTCCTCTGTGGTGGCTTGTATATTTGTTGCCTGCTTCACTTAAATTAATTCTTGTCCTATATCTTTTTTCCACCATGACTTTTGCTTAAAAAAACAATCTGCATGTGTTTGCTTGTTAACTTGTGTTGCATTTTTTTGTAGGTCCTGAAGTACATTGAAGGGATTTGTTGGGTCATGCATTATTACTATCAAGGAGTATGCTCTTGGCAATGGTATGTGCTGTATTCCTTCCCAGGCAGCGATTGTTTAAGTTGAATGTAATATAGATGCTTTGTGACTCCAACTTTGCTGTATTATCTGAAACGCCTACATCTTTTGTACTTTATTATGTTTTGTAGTTAGCTCAGCGAGTTATGATTTTCCCGGGTTCTGTTTAGGAGCTTGAATGATTTGGAATTAGGAAACATTCTCTCCAATATTGATGTGGATTTTCCTTCTTTCCCAATGCAATATATCTACTACGCTTTTTTTTTTAACAGCATATATCTACTACGCTTGGTCGCACTAATTCATACGTACTTATTGGGGAGATTTAGCTAGTGCGGACTGCGGACACGTACTGTATCATATATGGGCTTGTCTTGCTCACTGGGGTATTCAGTTGTCACATGTTACTAGAAAAAGGCCAAATACGCTTGCATTTTCCAAATTAAGTTTTGTTACTAGAATGATTTCCTACACCTAACCAATTCGGACCCTAAGAAGTCGGAGTTACAAAATTACCCAAGTCTAATGTTGCGGAAAGACTTCTTGTCGGGAAAGTTGCTAAAGTACACCAATTACAGAAGATCTATCCCCGGCTTCAATACGCACTTTGAAAGGTAGATCCCCATCACATAATTTTTCGTTGATGGGCCCATGGGATGTTCGCTTTTTTCCTCCTGTTCCCATACTTTGTGAATACTTTGTGAGGCCAATCCCCTCGCATGATTTCCCTTTCACTTACAACTGGATAGCTATTAACACATAGTGGATTTAAGTTGTGCTGCCCACTGTTAATTTATATAGAACCTACAAACTCGTTTATTGGAACTGCTTTTCATCTCTGCTCAAGGACATTAAGTATGGCATCTTGGGGGCAGAGAGTTTTGACGAGTTTGTAGTGCACATATTTTTGGAACTCTCTTTTTCCTTGTATTTGTCTGCATGTTAAATTATTAATGTGAGGCTGCTGTGATTTTTTACTTACGCTAGACCTATAAAATCCTGATGCTTCAGGTTCTATCCCTATCATTACGCTCCCTTTGCTTCAGATTTCTGTGGTCTTGATCAGTTGGAGATTCACTTCGTACTTGGGAAACCCTTCAAGCCATTGGATCAGTTAATGGGAGTATTGCCTGCTGCAAGGTTTGACCTTATTTTTCCATTTCTGCCTTCTTTAATCTGCCTTACTTGAAATTGACCTCAAATGTGCTTGCAGTGCACATGCACTGCCTTTCTTATACCGGAAGTTGATGACAGATTCATCATCACCTATTTTGGACTTCTATCCTATTGGTAGGGTTCTTTCTTGAAAATTTGAGCTCTTCTTAGACATTGCTTACGTATTATGTTTCCCTTCGCCAATTAAACCTTGAAATTTTCTGGCAGATTTTGAGGTAGATATGAATGGAAAACGTTTTCTTTGGCAGGTATTGATTGTACTTCGCCTTTTGTTGTCTCTTGGATAGGTTGGCTATTTCGGGATTTCTCTTGACTTGGAAACTTATTTTTGAAAACTGTGTAATGAGTTGGATGTTATTTCGTTGGGGTGCGATATCAGATTTAGCATTTGTCGAGTTCATTTTTCAACTCCTCTGTTTCATGCTCTTGTTGCTATTTTATTGTTATTCGAAGGTGATTTTGCTTTATGTTGTCACCAGTCATTCATCAAATGCTTTTCCTATGGGTTTGATTCTGCAACACATGTTTTCTTGCCTCACTGACTCATTTGTTGTCGTTTATGTGATTGAGGAACGTATAGTCTCCTTGCTTGACGCAATGTTCACAGTTCCTCTTCTTTTGTAGCCTTTCAAATGATTGTTCTCTCATTTTGGTATTGCATGACTAGAACCACCATTGTTATTCTGTACACAGCTACTCAATTTTGTTATTAATCTTGTTAAAGAGTAATACCTAGAGTCCGGTATTTCACTCAGTTTATTTTATCTCTTTCTTAACCTCCCAGCATCTTGATTAATTGATACTGGCCATTATCCTTTGCACCTCTTGTTTCATGATTATATGATTGACATGTGTTGCTAAATCATAAAAGGTAACTTTTACCCCCTTTTAAGATTTTTGATATTTATTATGGTAGAAGATTATGGTAAATCGATGGAGTTGACTAAAGCAAGATATTAACTTTGTTTTGTCACTTGATCACATTTAGATTCGTCAGAAAATATAAATAGTTCGCAGTCATCATAAATTTTTTTGTCACGTCTGGTGGTTTCCCACTACAATCTTCTATCAGACATATTACTGCTCAGTTATTCTTATATGGTAGTCAATAGAAGAGTTTGAATTGTCATGCCTATTGAGCGAATCAAGGTCTAAAATAATTTGTTATGTTCCATTAGTAAGAACTAATAAGCATTTTAATGAGTCAACGACAATTGACAAGCTCTATCATTAGAGTTTACTGGTACCATTGTCCTAGTTGCTTGGGTACTTGTATTTTCACTTTTGTGTGGCATGGGTATCTAATATCTTCGTGACACAATTTTAAAATGGTAAGCTAGTAATGATTTCTCATGTTCAATGGGACTTTGGTTACAATGCTTTGGTTTCTTCTGATATAGTTTCCCTCTGGGCAGGCTGTTTGCAAATTGCCATTTATTAAGGAGTCCCGCCTCCTCTTGGAAATTGCAAAGGTGGAGCATTCATTGACGGTAATGCTCGGTATTATTATGTATTGTCATGTGTTAGGGTTACCGGTTCATTTTCATTTTTAGTGTACTGTCTCAACGGTATAGTTATGATTCAGGAAGAGGAAAAACGAAGGAACAGTTTGGGCCTGGATATGCTCTTTATTCACAAATCTCATCCTTTATCAATGAAGATCTTTTCTTTTTGGAAGCGCAATAGAGCTAAAGATAATCCAAAGTTGTCTAAGGCTAAAGTCAAGCGGAAGATCAACCCTGAAGTGAGGTGCGTTATCGTCCTGGCAAAGGGCTTTTCAAGCTGTACATTTTTTTGTCCTTGCTTTGCAAATTTCTGATGGTTCATGTACTATCTTCCACTTGTGTTTATGGTGGTTTAAGGAGTATGTTTCACACATACACACAGAAACAGAACTTGTTTAGGAAATACAATCCCACATTGCTTGGGTATGGAAGATCACTTAATATATTGTTGGGACCTCTCCACCTAATAGCTTAAGCTTTTGGGTTTGATATAAAGTTTCCACATGGTATTAGAGCAAGGTCATTCCACCCCACATTTTAAAAATTCACAATTCAAAGCCCACGATGACAGACCCAACAAGAAAGGCTGTTCTATGATATAACCCAAAAAGAGACTACACATGACATACCTCAGAATGGGCTGCACATGAGATGGGATGTTAAGGAAATACAATACCACATTGCTCAAGTATGGAATGATTGATCACTTAATATAATCTATTAATGTTGGGACCTCTCCACCTAATAGCTTAAGCTTTTGGGTTGGATATAAAGTTTCCACAAAACTTGCATTTAATAGGACATCCCTGATTTTTTAAACATTCGACTGGGATCCTAGTTTTTGAAAATGTTCGAATGGAAGAAAACTTGGTTGTTGACCTCGGTGTGATTTTGTTGGATTTCAAGTTGATTCTCACATGAAGCTAAGGTAAAGAACCCAGGCAATATGCTATGTCTGCATCTATCTACACTGTTAGGGCAGCTTCAGGCTCTTAAGCTGGCTTTCTTCCTGCAGCGGTAGCGACTACCGATGTGTAAAGATCAACTTCTCTTTCTATTGCTAAGTTTGGAATTCGAAGTCAAACGAGTAGAAGTGTAGGTTTGGGGAGGATTACAATGTAAACAAAAGCAAAGCTTCTCAGTAGCCATCAAGCTACTACCAAAACCCTCAAGTTTATTTTGTCCTGAAACTGTTCCGAGGCTATTGTGCTGCTGGTTCCTTTTGTATGATTTGTATGCTTTTTTGTTCTATAAAGATTTTTGGTTAGATTAAAGGTGCTTTTCTATTAGTGAAACTCTAGCAACCACTTGTGTCTTTTGTGGAAGTTATGGTGGTGTCAATATAGGGAGATGTCTGGAGAACTCAATGGTTCACAGTATGAAGGTCGTCACTGGCACAATTTCACAATGCTGGTTATCATCTACTTGATTTTCTATTTTCCAAACTGCTGGAACGATTTTCTTACGAATCTGAAATGAACTGATGGTAGTACGAGTATCTGATGGATGTCATTTAGGAATGAGGATAGTTGGGCCATTTGCAGCAAATGCTCGGTGACAGGAGTATAAACAGTAATATTAAGGATATTGGTTTGAGGGACTGAGAAGGGAAATGATAGGCTTTGATTTCGTCAAGCAATATGGTTTGAGTATAGAGCCAATGGTAATAACGAACTGATATACCTGACCTAGAGTACCTTGGACACAATCTCGTGTTTAAATCGAGTTTTTAGGTTTTATTTGGGGACCGTGGATTGAAGAACAGAACTCCATTTTGGATTTTCTATCAATAAAATGCAAGTTTTGGTTTCAAGTATTTCAACTTCCATGGTTCTCCCTTTTTGTTTGTTGGTCCATTCATCACCATCTCTTTGCATGCTGAAGTGATCTTTTGAATGCACCGCCATTCCGTGGATATATTGTCACACAGCTGAACAATCATTCCAAAAAGTGAACTCATTTCAGCTACTTCTGGTGGTTGTCTGGCACAATTCAAAAGCTTGCGCCATTAGTCAGTAGACTGGTAAATGTGTATTGAACCCCTACCGCACACCCTCCCTTCTTGTCCATTCACAGACCTTAGGTATGCTCACTGTTCTGGTGATTGTGCCTCCTCATCACGACTCCACTCAGTTTAACTTAGCTTATCTAGACCGCCTTCATTGAGCAGAACCTAGATATAGTTATTTCTATAGATGCCCAAGTTTGCATTGCCCTTTCGCGCCTTTCCTGGTCGCTGCTTTTAAATTTCCATTTTGCTAATCTATTCCTAGTTTAACCTAGTCAATTCTCAAATCGTTTTCGAAACTTCCCAAGATTTCCTGTATGCTATGCTGTTTTTCAACAAGTTCTTTTTCTACTGTTTG
Organism: Gaultheria prostrata; assembly: GCA_036023075.1. Classification (NCBI taxonomy): domain Eukaryota; kingdom Viridiplantae; phylum Streptophyta; class Magnoliopsida; order Ericales; family Ericaceae; genus Gaultheria; species Gaultheria prostrata. Next base: position 71,874 of record JAXBDA010000542.1, read on the forward strand.
GTCCTTGCGCATGCAATTTGAGGTCTTCCGGTTGGGATTTACTGTTCTATTGCTAATTGAAATTTCCATGCAGTGGTGGGATGAATGGATACATATATATTTCGGACGAACCCATGTGTCCTTCGGAGATCAATCCACCGACTGATGCCATGGTGATGATTACAGAGAATGAAGTCATGTATGTTTCTGTGGATGCTTATATTTGCATTACGGAGATTGACCCTAGTGGTAGGTCACCTGTTCCTTATTTCAACTATTAACTGTTCCCTTGCTTTGACTTTTGCAGATCTGTCTTCTATAAATATCCTTCTTTTCACCCTCACATCCCAAAACCACCAGAAGGAGTAAATGTGCCTGAAAAGGTATGTAAAATAATGTACATTGCATGACTTTGGGATTAATGATTCAAGCAAATCGAAAGCAAAATTTATTCAAATCATTGTGAAATCAGGTCGTGCGCCTCTGCTTGATTTGCTGATGCAAATAACTTCTATTATTTCTTTCTCTGGTTATACAACAGCACGTTCCAATTCAATTTTGTTAGTTGCCCAATTCAATTTGCTTTCTTCCCGGTCATAAATAGTGTACAGGTGTTTTATCATTTATTACTGTCAACATTGACAAGTTTTAAGCCTAATATAAATCTCTCTGTTTTGTTGGGCATGGAACCTGTACTTGTATCAGTTTGTCAGAAAGAAGGATGTTCTACCTCCACCGGTTCTATGGCATGATAAGCGGAGCTTACGTGGACGTATATATTCTGAAAGGTGAGAGCTCCCAACTTCGATCATTTTTTCTTTTCCCGTAATCATATGCTGGGTGCCTGGGTCCATGAGCCTGCTGTATAGAACTGCAGCCAAAAGCTCTATTTCATTTGTTGGAAAAAGTTGGAGCCAAATTTGATTTCCACTTCATTCAACATGAGGTAGCTAGGTAGTTAAATCATAGGTTTCCCATACAGATACAGTCAAACGCAGTCTTCTTTCCCATGTAGGTCCTCACCTCTAGGCTTCTGTGTTGGAGACATTTTCTTATGGCCTAGCCTCCACATTTTGCCATAAGTTGCTGCCATTAACCTACATGCTTATTGCCTGTTAGCTTTGGCTTTGACTACCGCTCCACCGCGCTAAACAATTGTCCCATGATTCCAATGGCATCATTAGAAGAACGTTGATTGACCCCTGCTGGAATTGTGCAGATATTTGGGACAAACTTGGTAATTTTAGTGTCTTTGCAAGTCATTTTAAGCCATGACATGATTCTATGAGCTAGGTTGCATGGAATTTGGTATGTGTATGTCTTGAGAATCGGATTCATCCAATTTCCATCTTAAGGACACGGGACACCGTAGAATAAAAGAATCGAATAGCAATCAGCCCTCCGAACCCAGTCCTTTATCTAATTATATTTCTTTTATTTTTAAGGCATTCCAAACATGTCACAGAAGTTTTATGCAAAGTTCATTTAGATTCAAAGGACAAAATGTGCTTGGTAGGTGAAGTCCAACCAAACATGTGAGACACTGAACGCATCCTCTTACTCAACTGTTGAGAGTGTCCGGCTCTGATACTGCATGTTATAATTGTCCTTGTTTGGCATGTGACATCGTCCAAAAGTGAAAGCTATCCAAGCTCAGGATAGGATATCTCAGATAGTTTGTAGGAGCAACATCTTTTTTTGAAACGGTTTGTATGACCAACATGATCTGGGCATTGTCTCCCTGCTAGAACAATGCGCCCATTCCTCGTTACAGAGAGGCAGGCAGTAGTTTTCACATGGCTCTGTTTGTTTATCTGTATTCATTTGAAACCATTCTTTGCATTTGTTTCTTATGTCTTGTTCTTTACTGCTTTACAGGCCCATTGCAAACTCTATCTCTGGTAGTCGTCTTGGAAAATTGGCTCATCGGCTTGTTTGCAAGTATTACATTGCAAAGCAACCAATACATGTAAAGCAACCTGGAAGCGAAGGATGCATGGAATTTGGAAGTGGTATAGTTGTGGATGCCGGCGGTGGACACGTCATTGTTGTTGAACGGAGAGAAAAGAAACGGAACCGAAGCAAAGACTCACAAAAATCTGCAAGTTTAGGTGGGGATGATCTTGCTTCCCAGTCCAACTTGAAAGCGGCAGTTAGTAGGAAGGAACTAGATTCTGGCACTGGAAACCGGATTGTAAAGAAAGAATGGAGAGAAAAGAAACGGAACCGAAGCAAAGACTCACAAAAATCTGCAAGTATAGGTGGGGATGATCTTGCTTCCCAGTCCAACTTGAAAGCGGCAGTTAGTGGGAAGGAACTAGATTCCGGCACTGGAAACCGGAGTGTAAAGAAACGGAAAAGAAGTAATGGCTCACACACAACTAGAAATAAAAGGTATAAAAGTAATCTCGCCAAGCGGAAGCAGTCACTTGCCAATGGAAGAATTCTTTCTGAGCCTGCCTTGATTTGAAAGATTCAAATCTCATCCTCGGTTTACACTGGGAGCCCTCAATAGTGGCCCTCATAATAGATGTCTAGAGGAAGACCTAAAGCTACGATTCTGTTGACCGATAATACTGCCAGCCACAATAACTGTTGGTGATTTATAATTATTTGATGATTACCATTAAAAGCGCATGTGGAAAGGAAGCAGAGCCAAGGTTATCGCAGCATCCCTGACAACATTTATTTGTAAGATCTACTCGGCAGTTGGTTTTGGATGTACTTATTTCATTTTACTTGTAAACAGTTGATGATACCCAATGGGGTCTTTTGCCTCTTATATGCCCTAAGAAGTTACAGTTTTGCCCCCATAAGCTGCACTTTGCCTCCTACATTTTTGTAACAAAATGCAGCTACTATTATTCTGATTGAGAAATGCTGTTCAAGGTTTCCCATAGTTTTCGGCAACTACGGTTTCTCGCTTGCCCCCAAAATTTACAATGGGTAGCGTGTCCAGTTATTACTTAAATCTCAAAATTGTAAAAAATTAAGGGACATTCGTTTGGAAAAGAGATTTTTTTTCATTATTATTTTGTAATTAGTATAGATGATTTTATCAAATGATATAGCACAGAATGTATAGCACGGAATGTCTGTCAGCTATGCTTCCATGTCTAACTCCCTCAGGCCTCAACTCTCCTGGCCTTTCGATGGCCATGGATAGCAAAAAGACTTGCAAAACAAAGGCAATGCGGGCCGCACATTCCTTGTCTGTACACATCAAAAGAGGTGTTTCCCCGCCCGTTTTGAAAATAGGTAGCAATAGAATCGAGTCGTCCCCCATATGTTGTTGCGAAAACTCCGTTAGGAGAACTGTTCGTTATTGAGTAAATGGATGCCCAGGTCATCCGTCTCCCCATTTGCAATGGAGGGTCAGAATCACGCCTATCCTCAGTTGATTTGTAACCCGACTATCAGTATCATTAGTAGCCTTGCTCAATGAAAAGAGATTAGTAGCCTTGCTCAATGAAAAGAGTGACAGAAACACCAACATTGCGACTTCAATGAATGAAGCCATCTTTATGAATGTGTTTATTTAGGTGGTGGTGGGAATGAGTTTGCTATCCGAGGCTATAGCTTTATAGGGCAATAATCTCATGTAAAAACACTTAAATGAATTATTGTATTACAATTGATATTCCAATTGGTAAGAAATCTGATATCAATAATGGCAATCTTGTTTAGTTTTGGATACAAAATACTCGATACAGGAACGAACAATAGTTTATAGGATGAAAAACCCTTCTGCATTTTGAAGGGATAAGAGTTCAACAATTGTCAAACAGTTGCCAATTGAAATACAGAATGATGCAGCAACTATGCTTACAACAAGAGTGAATGCATAGACAAGAGAGGGGAAGTTGAAATACTTCTGGATCCTTCTTAATCCACTGTCAATACCAGTTGGCAGTTGCCAATGCATTGTCACTGAGCCACAGCTAAAAGCATACATCTGTGGTTATCAAGAGAATTTTCTTTTAAGGGAAAGCAAAATAGCACAGAAAATTAGGAAAATAAGTATTGACCCCGGACAAAACCATTGATTGACTGTTCCTTCAGTTGCATATGCGGTAAGAGACGAATGGAAGATGAAATCCAACAACTTAAAAACAAAAAACAGAGAAAAAGAGAATAAAGCTGGTGCTAATGTAATTGGATGACAATATAGCTTGTTGAATCTCATTTTGAAATCAGAGGACTTGTTGGATAAACAAAGTTTGATGAGGACAGCAATAAGCAGTAAAGTGCTCGATGACGGAATTTTGGTACGTGCAAGAATCCTAATCAAAGGGCAGCATGAGTCGTTCAAGGAATGGTCATCAAGGGTCATCCATGGTAGTTGGTAGTTCAAGAATCATCCATGGTAGATGGAAGGTCAAAGGTCATCATGAATCTAGCACTTGCATTAATATTCATCTAGATACCTTAAGCACATTATGTTAATTTATTGCAAGTAGTCTTTGTCAGATTCTATATATGCAATTATATCTACGTCCATTCAATATCTTATTTAATGTGTTCATCGATTAGGTTCATGTCATTTAGACTTCCAAAATCTGCCGGGCTAAGGCTCAAGTCTAGTATACTGTATTTTCATGTTTAACTTACATGTTCATCGGTGAACATCCAAATATACGAATTCAATACAAGAATACTTCAGATCTGAAATTTGCGCCAAAAATTTAACTACGTAATTTTGGTTTAGAGACAAAAAAACCCTAAAGATTCAATACCTCTGGCCCTAGTTCAAATAGATAGTGTTTCAGCGCTACCCTTAGAGTTCAATACCTCTCAATTCAGGAGGTGCACAATTTTGTACACATGGACACGAAAGTTTCTGGGTTCTGCTCTACTCCATGGAACCTACTCCCTCTGTCCCATTTTGTTTGCTCACTACGAATATCCGTGCCATTTTCAAACATTTATATCTTTTTATTTATAATGTTTTTAAAGTTTTTAAAAAATTTGTCTAATAGAACTAATTGAGATCTATCAAATAAGATCCATATTGCATATAAAATACATTATAGATTGAAACTACAAGAGTTCAAAAAAGGCACGCATAATCGTAGTGAGCAAACAAAATGGGACGGAGGGAGTATTTCTTAGTAGCTTACATAACCTACAAATCAGGAGAACAAAGAAGGACAAAACCTTGGTATATTAGTTCATCTAATTAGTAGGTGAGTGCAGTTATGAAGACAATTTCCACGAATTAGAAAATGAAAATTTCTGCCACTTATTAAGATTTTGAGGTATGTGCTAGTTTTGTCAGAAGGGTTAATGCCGACAAAAAGGGAGTGCTAAAATGGAAGGGGAGAGGTATAAGCCTACATAGAGAGATCTTCATAACTGCATAAAAGCAATCGAGATACAGCAGTTTTGAAAACCACAAATTTGAAGACCACAGAGTTCATCAAACAATTCTTGCTGCAATAAAACAGAATAATTTTCTAGCTGTCTAAATAGCAAAACCAATTCGAATATGAGTTTATTGCCGAAAGAATGAAAAATCGTCACAAGAGATGGGGAGAAGACCTGTAATGGTTCCTTGAGCTCGCTTGAGACGGTCTCATCGTTCAACAACCTTCAGCAAAATGTAATTGCATTCAAATTATATACAGAGGAAATTGAAATTACTACTATAAAAAAGCGAGTGAAATGAGAGAGTGACCTAGCGAGCCTTTTTTTTTCTTTTCTTTTCTTTTTCTTCTCTATCGGTGGCAATGGGGTTTTGGTTATGTGAAACCAAACTCATTTTAAGTACCTATAATACATCAAGATCAAATACTAATTTATACCCGAATTATATGAAACATTTACGCGATGTATATTCCAACTAATTCTACAAAATGAATGTTTTAGATCAATGAAATATGATTGAGATAAATAGAAAGTGTTCTTGGAAGAAACTAGACAAAACTACGTCGTTTAAAAGCCTTCAAATAGGTGTTGTGGTTTCGATTCAGTATAATTCAAACTCATTTAAGAAACAAAAAAGGATTGCGATTAAGTATTAATATAAATACATTAAAATTGAAACTTTTCATAGATATAGATTATGACAATAAATACAAGATTAATGTCTCGGATTAACAAAATATAACTAAAATTGGTAGAAAGTCCCATAGGAGCTAAGAAACTACGATCCTCCACTGAAACGGCGCCGTTTTGATGGTGTGACACAGGTTGGACCTACCTCATCCTTTTTTCCCCGATCCTCCATTGAAACGGCGCCGTTTTGATGGTGTGACACAGGTTGGACCTACCTCATCCTTTTTTCCCCGATCCTCCATTGAAACGACGCCGTTTTGATGGTGTGACACAGGTTGAACCTGTGTCATCCTTTTTTTGATTGTGTGACACAGGTTGAACCTATGTCTCCTTTTTTATTTATTTATAAATTCCCCCAAGAGCAGAGAAATCGTATAACTCCTGGGAGTGATTAAAAATCAGACCACCTCCTCCGGTCGTGAAATCCCTGCGCATTCCGGCAGCAATGCCTCCGGCGAATCGTATAGCTCCTGGAAGTGATTATATCAGACCACCTCCTCCGGGCGTGAAATCCCTGCGCATTCCGGCAGCAAATCCCTCCGGCGTTAAATCAGACGACCTCCGTCTGGTTCGGTTTCGGCATCTTCCATTCCGGTATTGAAGGGGTACGATTTCCCATTCCTAATCTTAGATGTGGATTTGTTAGGGTAATTAAATTTGTCAATAGGTATATGGTTCGTTTTGCTTTTGAAGAAATTTTGGTCGCTTGTTGCTGATTTCGAAATTTGTTAACTGAAAATTCTTGCTTAGTAGTATTCATCTCTTTAGTATCGTAATTTGATGCATTTTGTGCTAATTTACCTTGAATAAGCTTAGGACTGAGAAGGAAATCTGAAGGATAAAGAGCACAATACAAAAAGGGGAACCCTTTATCTGCTAGTACATTAGAGGGAAAAAGAACTGGGGGCAAATCCAATTGTTAATACTCCTATTACAAGACACATAAACATCTGTCCTGTTCATCAACATCTAAACCCAAGCAAAAAGCACAAAACCTTCCTTCACACAGGCACTACGAATCTTCCAAGACAAAGTGACGTTTGCTTAATCTTCCAAGACACAGAACTGCAGAAGCAAGTATAAATTGATGTCAAGACAAAGTGAGATGTTGCCTCCACGCTTAAATTTCGAAATTAGCTTACTTCTTTTCATTAGATTAGGTAGGAATGTTTTCATTTCTTAGTTCTTTGAAGAGAACAAAAGCAAGGCGAAGCTTTTAATGTTCCGCTTCCCATTAAAAAAATCAAAAAAGATTCGAAAGAGTGGTGTTGATTCTCATGTAGGTATTTTCTTGAATCATGTTTGACAATATTTGATACTATATTGTTGAATTCACTATGTTAATAATGGCTTAATTTAACATGATGATAAATGGTCACATTCTCCATTAGGTGTTGTCGAAGTTGTGTTGTCAGCCGATCACTGTAAACATATCAGAGCATGAGGTATTTTTGTTGTCGAACCTTAAATGGTGTCGTTGTTGGGGCACGCCACAGGTTCGACCTGTGGCATGACGTGGAAAAAAAAAAAAAAACCAAAATTCCACATTACTTTCCCCCAAAATTCCTCAAGCTATATTTCTTCCTCTCGTTGGATACAGAGAACAGAGAGGGTGTGAGAAAACGACGATCACCACCGGCGACCACCACCACCACCACTGTCGCGTACCAGTTGTAGTGATTTTTTTGAACGGTGTTTCTAATTGGAAATTGGTACTCACAACACTTGCAAGCTGTTCCTTTTTCTTTTCGGAATAATAGAGAAGGCAACAAACATAATTCTGTTTGTTTAATTTGTTCCCAACGTTCTTCAAAAAATAAATTCGGCAACGTACGTAATTAATATCTTTTGGAAAATATATTGTAGTGATTGTGTTCTTTCGGATCAGAATGCATGGCTTGGTTGATATCTCGAACTAGTCAGTTTTAGAGACCTTGTTAATGCTCTTACAACAGTATTTAAGAATGAATGAAATGGATCTTTCCATTCAATATTAGAGCTTCCTAATCGTTATACGAAGAACAGTTTCAATAGCTGGATTGAGCTGGCCTAACAAGCCCACCGAAGAGGGGCAACCAAAGAACCATGATGATCTAGCGAGAACCCCCAACTGATTGGAAATAGGATACGAGCCACTTTTTTTGAAAAATAAATTCAAATATGGATATTCCTGTTGTTTGATATAAACAGACTCCCTACCGAAAGGGAGCAAAAAGAGAGACCAATTAAATTGTCACGGGCAACCGGGAAGTTTGTGTTTGGTGGGGGATTTCTGGTATTGTATTTACTAGTTGTAGCGGCCGGGCTCACCTTGGTCCGTCTGGCCCCCTACCCACTGCGAGGTTCACCCCTGTTTACCTTGGCCGGTGGTAGCCGGCGTTGTAACACACAGCCGAGACCGCGCCCCTGTGGGCGCTCGGATTCGTAATGCCATGGACCTAGCCCGAGATCGGGGCATAGGTGGGTACGGAGTGACACCCAGCCCGTCCTCGGTAGAGGGTAGCGTTCAGGGGAACGCCTGGCGGCCTCGCCGAGGGCGTCGGGGGTCGG
>JAXBDA010000543.1:0-68681 GCA_036023075.1 Gaultheria prostrata
TATTTGTGCCACTAAATCTCATATTTGATCCATATGAGATTTTGTGGCACAAATATGAGATTATGAGATTTTGTAACAAGTCATATGAGATTTTCTGACTGATGTGACATGTCTCATATTTGTGCCATTAAATCTCATATTTGACCATATGAGATTTTGTGGACTTAAATATGAGATTTTGTGGACTTATATGAGATTTTATGACTACCCGTATGAGGGTGCATACGGTACGTCATTTCATATCTTTAGCCACAAAATCTCATATTTTGAGTCACAAAATCTCATATTTTGAATCACAAAATCTCATATGGAATAATTTTGGGGGTGTGTGTACCGTAGCAACACCCATTGCAATTGGTAGAGGGATTGAATGCCCGACAAAATACCAATCTTACAATACGCGAGATATACACTACCTTGGGTGGTGGTGTTTAATAATCCATTCTATCACTCGGCGACCAATCAAAGGGTGCGTAAAGTTTATCAAGAATGCTAAATCAATCAAGCTATTTGAATTTGAACTTGTGTTCGTTCTTTAAAAGTTTGGTTGAGATTAATTTGTAACATAAGCAAAACTTGTATGTTTAACTGTATAAACCAAGCATGAAGAAGTTATTATTTGACTTGTTCCACCAAATTGCTAACAATTGGCCACTTTTTTGTGGCTCTTGATTGACAGCCTTAAATGATCAACCGGTGACTCAGGTACGCAACTCATGCTCTACACGTAAATATGTGTGGTCTAGTAAGATTTTGCTTGGTCAAAACTTGAGAACACTTTACTCTATCTTCAACAGTGGTACTGACCTCTTTAAACAACGATTGTCTTTTTCGCCGAGACTTGGGAATGTACCTGAAGAGCTTTTCTACATCTTGAGGTTCATAAGATTAAGACCTTTCTATTGGTGAGTCATATAGGCTGCGCGGCGCTGCATGATTGTTAATGGGAGAACAAACACTTTGAAACTACTTTGCAACCACCAATCATACAGTGTCACGCAGGCTAGTGTGGTTGGTCTAGTGGAGTGGTGTGTCCCTAGCATTATTGTATTGAATATGCTAACTAACCTTGATGGGACACATTTTCGAAGCATTAATCTGGTTGAGGCCAGTGAATTATAGTTAGAGGTGTAAATTTGGCCAAGCCTAACCCGATCCTTCAATCAACGGGCTCCAAGGCATAAGCCCATCGAGCTTTTGCAGAAATTTGGGCTCGGGTGGAAGGTTAAGTCAGGATTTGGACCAGGTTGGCTGAAAGGCGATGTTGACTCGGTGTTGATTAGTATATGTGAAATTACCTAATACCCTAGGACATAATTCATTCCAATCAATAATTACCATCATATAAAAGGCACGCGATATGTTACTAGGGTTTTCTGCATCTCTTCGTGTTCCCCTTGTGGCGGCCAATGCCGTCTCTCCCCCTATTTATTTTACAACAATCTCTTACCAGCACCTTCATCTTTTTAACTACCTCTCTTCTCTTTCTCTAGTGCTCTTCCGTGAAATTGAAAAAAAGCATTACAAGAGTTACCTCAAATAGGTTGAATCCATGGGTTTGGTACATTTCCAGATATCTCATCAATCTTTTGGTCACCTTTACGAATTGAGTGTGTGTGTGATTGTGTGCTAGCATACATATCTCTATCTATCAATCTCTCTAAGTACAAATTCGTTCCACGCTTTATTCAGTTTACTTTATGATCACTACCACATCCAAATGGGTGTATCTTTGCATGTGCGCTTATTTTGGTAACACTTTTGGAGACTTCTTAATTTTTTCAGATCAATTTGGAGTATGTACATACTTTTTTTTCTTCATAATGTTTTCAGATAGATTTGGAGTTTGTACAAACTTTGTTCCTAGTTAGATAATATGTTTGAAAAATTCTCGATTCCTGATATTCATCACATTGCGTTTGAAGGTGGGTGTGGTCGTGGGCAAGGTTCCTTGGGCTACGTGGGATTGTGCACACTGGCCTTTGATCTTTCCCGTCCCACTCCCTCCATAGAATTGCGCATGTTCGAAGTTAATGTTAACAAAACTTTCCAGGTGTAGACATGTATATAGATTTGGAATTCACATAGACCTAGTTTTCATGACTAGTCATTTCTTTTTTCATTCGTAGATCTTGTATCGAATGCTATTAATCTCTTTATACTCTAAATCTAACCTACAAGACTATGAAACAAAGAAACTGCATAATTCAATGCTCTCTCTGTATGCATTCATAAACACATGTACAATGAAATTCGAACAACGTATCAAATTTCTAATCATTTATGATATGAGTTACGAGTAGGCGTCCCATTTACATTTTAATTTAGGGTAGCGTGAGACAAGCACAAGTTATAGTCTCTAATGTTCAATGAGGTTCAGGTGATCTAGACATCTGTCTCAAACTAACCCTTTCCTCTCTTAATTTTGTTATGAACATCAAATTAGACCATGCTATCTCAATCTTTTGTGCATTTTCTTTGTTATGATTGACGTTCATTCCTCTCTCTCTCTCTCTCTCTCTCTCTCTCAGAATGGGCCACACAGCGACATCACCTTGTTGTTATCAGATAGGGGAAAGTCTTATTAACTTATAGTCGTCCTACCGGCATTTGGGACTTTATTGGGGGAGGACATGATCGTTGTTCATTGCATTTCATTAGTTATTCAATGTGGTAAGGCATTCATTAAAAGAATAATTAGATTGTGGTACGTAAGAGTATTTGAAAAGGATATAAACAAATTTGTATATATTTATTGCTCACTTAATTCTCCTATATATTTTGCAATTGATATAAAATCCCTTATTCAAGTGTCATACATACATTTAGAAGAACACAACATATAGATATCTTCTTCGATGCATGGTCTATGTTTGCATATGCGCGCTATACTTCCTATGAGTTTGTGTTTCTTGCATTCTACTCCCAAAGCTAGTTTGATTGCACCTTTTTTGCTTGACGATATTGTTGCACAAAACGCACCTACTTGCAATTGATTAAGGATAACTTTGGTCCATCCAATGTATATATATGCTAAATTATTAAATGGTCTGATTTTATTGTGCTTTTACTTTGCCTATTTGTTTTTAGAAGGTTAGTTCCATGAATTAATTTCATTTCTTTATTTTCCATAACTGTTAAGTGCAGTGCCTGGCTTTCTCTATTGGTGACATTTGTCCTATAAGAGCTAAATGGAAGAGCCAAGATCGAAAAAAAAGTTTTGATCTTTCTCTTGCGGTGGCCTCATCGATAGCAATGGGGGCAGGCCAAATTGACCCAGACAGGGCACTTGACCCCGGGCTTGTGTACGATGCTACTCCACAGGATTATGAGAATATCCTCTGCTCCGCCAACTTTACAACGAGTCAAATCAAGACCATAACGAGATCAAATGGTTATAATTGCTCGAACCCGTCATCTGATCTGAATTACCCATCATTCATTGCTTTGTACAATGACGAAGTAGGAGTTTTGGTTCAGAAATTTGAGAGGACTGTGACAAATGTTGGGTATAGTGCGGGAACGTATAAGGTTAAGTTGACAGCGCCAAAAGGGACCACTATCACAGTCTCACCAAAGATCTTGGTGTTTGGAAGGATGTACAATAAGCAGAGTTACACTCTCACTATAAAATACAGGAGTGGCAATCTGACATTTGGTTCAATTGTTTGGGTTGAAGAAAAGGGGAAGCACACCGTGAGGAGCCCCATTGTAGTGGCACCAAGGGTCGAGATCTCGTCATGATTGATCAATCATTGTTTCAAGACACTTCAACACCACATATTCTTATGGGATCTACGTCTAAGTCTATGGACCTTGTATAAAAATATAATGCTGGAATGATCTGGAGCACCCCGTAACTATACTCTAGGACTATTGAATAATTGAATGACACTATTAAGTTCATGAAAGTACTAGAAAATGTACCAGAAAAGTGCACATGTTCAATTAATTTTTGTTCAATTACTTTTTATGGAATGCTTTTGTGAAGTTTCGTCCATATGAATACGAAGTCTTGTGCATTTCACTTGTCTTTTGCCGAAGGTCATGCGTTTCTACCTAATGGTCTATTTTTTCTGCTTCACAATCATTTACTACCATCATTTTATCTGTTTGATTCTTCAAAAAACTTCGGGGGAAAGCTAATTTTTGCTTTTATTTCATCGTGTTGTGGAAATCAATACTCCTATTTTACCTCTGGGCACTTTTATGCAATCTGAATTTAGGCTACATCGAGGAGAATGATAAAAAAATTCACCGGATCATACACACAATTAGGCGCCGTGCCACTAACTTTGACCTTTTTTTTGGTCTTTTAATTGATGTATATAAGGAGAATGATCTATCTTGAGAACGTGAAAATTATTTCAAAAAAGCTTAAAATCTTTGGAATGGTTCGCAGTTCAGTTGGCTCATTCTATTGCATGCCATGATAGCAAAGGTTTGGGTTGATCCTTCTCAAGGCCCAAAAAGTTAGATATAGTGGAATTTTTTGTTTTGTTAGTGAGATGCTCTGAATCATGAATGAAGGAAGCATATTAATGAGCACAAACATTGATTTGGGTCTCTAGGTCTACCCTTCTGATGGCTTTCGGCTTTGAATTGGGGGCATGGTTTTGCAGCGAAACGTCCCGTAGATCCTTGGTTCTTGGAGATTCCGGCCACTGTTTCAGTGGTATTCTGAGAGCAGCTAGTTTGTGCAAATTGTCAAAGGTTAGGTCTGTCTCCAATCATCCCCGCACATACCTCCAATGATTGGGGACTAGATGGATTCTGTTATTATTGTTGTAGTGAACTACTTTCTGATGCAAATCCTGTCGGTAATTTACCTAGACGGACGATGAAGGAGGTTGAGGGATATGAAACCCCTTCAGCTGATTTGTATTCTTGTTTTTTTTTTTTTTTTTTTCATGTCACCTTGTGGATATAGAAGTTAGCAAAAAATTATAGAGGTACAATAATACATCTCCAATATGGCTCCGACACACTCACATTGTGTATAGAGTCAACGCACACTTTACTCCACACATCATGCGAGTGTGTCGGAATATTCCACACATCATATGAGTGTGTGGAGCCATATTAGAGACTAAATTGTTGTACACCTATCATAGAAGTCATTGTCTTGCATTTATGGAAACAAAAATGATCTGTCAATGAGGTCTCGTGAATTGCCATTATTGAGGACCCAATTGATGACATTTTTTTTTTGCTACAGTTCAAGGAAAATTTTCAAATTCAAAAACCCCTGTCCGTGGAGCAATTTTTCAATGTTGAACGGGTACCACCCGCTCACGCAATCTCGACCATCCATTTTGATTTTGGACGGTCCAGATTATGGAGAGAGAAATAGGAGAAAGAAAGGGGAGAGAGAGGAGGAGGTACCACATAGGCTCGGATGCAATATACAGGTACCACATAGGCTCGGCCACGTGGTACCCATTCGGTACCCAAAAATTTTTCCTATCCGTGGGTGTCATTTCTAAATTCTGGAATCAGATTGGTACATGACGATTTGAAAGTACATATAGCATTGTTTATGACATGGAAGGACTAAGAAATTATGCAGTCATGAGGATCACCAATAGGGTTTTTTGGCTTGGTTGATGACCTTAACCAGCCTCAATAGTTGTGGAGGAATCTGCTGTTGGAAATTGAAAGGGCTTCTTTTATTCTTTACTTATAATTTGTCAATAGGCACAAAATATAGCGACCAATATTATTGATAAGAGCAATCAATAATCACACAACAAAAAGACCTGAGTTACACACAAATTTCCACACACCAACTTGCATAGCGTGGAGGTGTAGCGTGTGCGAAGCCCGCCCCTACCATATGTAAGTACGCGTCACAAGACATTACAATAGTACCCGACACACCCGATATAGATGCAGAATGAAATAATGATCGAATCGATCATGATTGGATCTCGACCCTTCGCTGCACAGCAATAGGGCTTCTCACGGTGTGCTTCCCCTTTTCTTCGACCCAAACAATTGAACCGGATGTAAAATTAAATGTCAGATCAGCACGCCGATAAGTTATAGTGAGAGAGTAAGTTTGCTTATCGTGGATCTTGCCAAACACCAATGTTTCTGGTGAGACACTGACTGTAGTACCTTTTTCCGGTGTCACCTTAGCCTTGTAAGTTCCCCCACCATACGCAACATTTGTCAGAGTCCTCTCAAATTTCTGAACCATCACTCCTTCTTCGTCGTTGTACAAAGCAATAAACGACGGGTAATTGAGATCCGATGACGGGTTTGAGCAATTATAACCATTTGATCTCGTGATGGTCTTGATTTGACTTGTGGTGAAGTTGACGGAGCAGAGGATATTCGCATAGTCTTGTGGACTAGCATCGTACACAAGCCCAGGGTCAAGTGCCCTGTTCGGGTCAATTTGGCCTGACCCCATTGATATCGGTAAGGCCTCCCGAAGATTGTATCCATTGTCTCGAATCGGATTGTGAGTGTTATCGAGTATATTCGCGGTGGTCATCATGGCTGATCGGATAGCAGCCGGAGACCACTTCGGATGGGCCCCTTTCAACATGGCCGCCACACCAGCAACGTGAGGGCAGGCCATGGATGTTCCGTGGATGATATTGAAATCACTGGTCAAGCTCATATTTCGGAGATGAGTCACGGATGCAACTGGAGCCCAAGATGCCAAAACCAAAGTCCCGGGTGCCATTATATCGGGCTTTAGGATTCCCGGGTAGGCTCGGGATGGACCCCTTGAAGTATACGAGGAAACAGCTGGAGCGCGCATTGTCCCCACCGTCGTCTCTTGGAAACTGATGCTAGCCGTGGAAGTAGAACCAAGTTTCGCGTAGTTGATCACAGATTTCATTTCCTTGGAGCTAATTACCACTCCCGGAAAACTAAAAGTGTTGATCTCAAAATAATCGTCGTCTATTACCGGCCAGCTGGATTCAAATATTACTGCTTTCACACTCTCCGGGGCAAAAGAGTCCACAGAACCCATTTGGTATTTGACAGGCAACTCTCTTTTATTTTCACAAATTACGATTCGAGAACCCAAATTCTTCAAGGTATCCAACTCATCTGAATTGCATGCAGATGTTGTTTCATTGTAATATAGCTCCAAGTTCTTGACTACGGCTCGAGCCGGAAACATGGACCACCCAGTGATGGTTAACCCGTTTCCCAGCGTCAAAGTCCCGGAGAACCACCGGTCAACTGAGCCTGCGGCAACGGTCGTGACCCATGGGTTTCCGTTGTGGATGCGGCCAATTTCATAGCCTCTGTTTCCAGCGGAAGTGGAAACAAACACACCTTTTTCCATCGCTCCGAAGGAAGCGATGGCAATCGGGTCTTCATAAAGTGGAGTTCTTTGACCAAAGCCCATGGAGATGGAGAGGACGTCAACACCGTCAGAAACAGCCGCGTCGATTCCAGCTAGGACGTCGGAAGCGTAACGGCCTTCGTCCCAAAGGACTTTGTAGACCGCGAGTCTGGCTTTCGGCGCAACGCCTCTGGCTGTTCCCGTAGCATAACCGAAGTAGGATGCTTCTGTTACGTAGTTTCCGGCCGCCGTTGAGGACGTGTGGGTCCCGTGGCCGTCGGTGTCCCTTGCGGAGTTCATCCTGATTGTTGTGTTGGGATTTGCTGCTATCACGCCCTTGTTAAAGTACCTATTGGATTTAAGGATTAATCACACAATCATACCAATTAACTGTGACAAGAACGTGCAACAAAGCACTTCTAAGCACATAATTCAATCTGCTTTAAATGAGACTATGAGAGTCCTGTTCTGGTGATCATGTCTGGGTACCACATTTTGGATTCCACGGGACATATTATTATTGTATGATTGGTAGTTGCGAAATATTTTCAAAGTGTTTGTTCTTCCATTACTAACCATGCAGACGGGTGTGCTGGTGAGGTGTGTACCTATCATTATTTGTTTACTGGCTACAAATTAAAGAATGAACTTGAATAATTGAGCTGATAAAAAAAAAACTTGAATATTTGAGCTTAAAACTGGAATAATACCTAGCTCCGATGAGCTTCAAGTTGCACAATGAAGAGTTGAACTCCTCTCCCACCTCACAAGTTCCTTTCCACTTCTTGGGAACTGCCGTCATTCCCTCATCGTGGTAGCTCTTGCTCTCCGGCCACACACCGGTGTCCAGTACGCCGATGATGACATCCTTCCCGTAATCCGACGCTGGCCATAGCCCGGTGACCGGATTCAGTTTCAGAAACTCAAAAGTGTGAGTGGTGTCCACAGTCACTTGCCTGTCTCTGTAAGACGAGAGAAACCCCGGTTGGTTCTTCATAGTCTCCATTTCATCTGTGGAAAGCACTGCACTGAACCCATGGACGGCGTTGTCGTAAGTGTAGAGAACCCTCGCCGGTGATTGGTGGCCGTTGGATGTTGTGGTGGGTTGAGCAATCTTGATGGAATCAACGGTGGAGGAGTACCAGTGGTGTGGGCCAGTGAAGGCCTGGGGCATGTGAGACTTGTCCATGTGGATAATGTAGGTGGACCTCTCTGCTGCTTCTGCTGATACATATCCAATAATGATGATGACAGCCCAAAGAAAGGGAGACCCATCAAGCTGCCTCATTGCTAGGTTGCAAAATCTTTTGGTCGCATTTCTATTGTAGCTAGTGATCTCCTTTTATATTACTCCTACCTATTAGCTGTAGAAATTAATGAAGGTGGGGACACTGAATCATCAGATATGATCCTATCTAGGTCTGTCAATAAACCGGATAGGATTATCAGATTACCATATTAGAGTTATCGGAATAGATTTTTCGAATCGGATCCAGATTGGGTTATGACCAAGACACATTAAACAAACATAAAATTCCTTCCACAAATCCCACATCATAGGAGTACTCTGAATTTGTTTTCTATCAAGTTGTTAATTGTCTTTCGCATAGGCCGGGGGCTGCATGCAGTGGCGGATCCAGGAGTTCGGCACAGGGGGTCACCTTTGAAGCATAACTTTGAAAAAAAAAATCAACCGACCAATATGACGAGAAAATAAAATGTTTAAACATTCTTCATTGATTTATTTCGCATTTGATAAAATGGGAATCCCATAAAACGGAAATGAGTTGATTTTAGCAAATGGCCTTTCATCATTCGCTAAAATCAACCCGTCGATTTTATGGGATTCCCATTTTATCAAAATGGGAAACAAGGTAAGCCAAAAAGTTCAAACTTAAACCATTACTCCCTCTGTCCCTTTTTAAGTGTGTTGCCTCGTAATTCCAACTTATTTTCTCTCAAATCAATTTTTACAACTTTTACATCTACTTTCCACTACTTACCATTTATCAATATAATAATACCCACTAACTTTTTAAAAAGGAATCTACTTTTAAGGGCAAAATAGGAAATGTACCCACTAACTTTTCAAAACACACACTTATTAATGGACAACCCAAAATAAAAATGTCTACACTATAAAAGGGACGGAGGAAGTATTAAAGATTTCATACATATTGTGCTCGTGATACTTGAGAAAAAAATAAAGTCTTATTCTGCTTATGGTATCTACAAATCATTCAGTACTTAGGGTCCTAAATTCTGAATGAGAAATTGAAAGCTTCTAAATTCTGAATGAGAAATTGAAAGCTTCTAAATTCTGAATGAGAAATTGAAAGCTTCGATCAAGTATCTATAGTTCTCCGATTGAGCTGATTTTTTACAAGACCAATCCAAAAATTATTTCAAAGTTATTGAAAGCTGCAGAGGGTTCACATGACCCCCTATGTCCTTAATACATCCGCCCCTGGCTGCATGTTTGGTTTAGTGGCCATTAAGTCACATAATTTTCGTGTGTTTGTGTGAGTGCATGTGTGAGTTGAAGCTCGCATGTTTGGTTTAGTGGCCATTAAGTCACATAATTTTCGTGTGTTTGTGTGAGTGCCTGTGTGAGTTGAAGCTCGAGTGTGAAAGTGTCTTGAAATTGGGAATCACATTCAAACTACTAAAATCCGAGAGAGTGATAATTGAGACTACAAGCACTATACGAGAATTGAGAGCCTGAGCGAAGGGCTTTCTAAAGGATTAAAGGAAACAGATTATTACTGTCCAGTACAGAAAAGTGATTTCTTTTTCCCATAAAGGTAGATGCAGATTTTTAATTACGGCTAGGTCAAGTTTGCGAAGAGATTACCCATTTTGCCCTTGTAGTACAAAACTCTCAAACTCACGCTTCTCCTTCCTTCCAACGAGCCAACCTCCGGCAACCGCTGACCTACATTCTACGATCATCACCAACCTCCGGCAACCACCACACTATGTTTGCCGACCACCGGAGCTTAGTTTCCGGCGACCGGTGACCTTGAAAATATTCGCAGTAGACAAGAAAGATTACAACAACAGTGTTTAAAAAAAAATAGAAAGATTACACAACCACAACCAAATTAAATCTCGAGGACCACCACACTATGCTTGCTGATCACCGGAGCTTAGTTTCCGGCGACGGTGACCTTGGAAAAATTCACAGTGGGCACGAGAAAGATTACAACAACAAATGTTCACAAAAAAAAATAGAAAGATTACACCACAACACTGTCAACAACCACAACCAAATTAAATCTGTAGTAAAAAATAATGGAGGATATGAAATTTAAGAAGATTGAAAAAATTCGCGGGGTGCGAATTTCTGAAACTGCGGCTACGAATTTTTGAAACTCAGGCTGCGAATTTCTTAAACCTTCTCACCCACTTGCAAAAAGGAGATCTGTAGTAAAGAATAATGGAGGATATGAAATTTAAGAAGATTGAAAAAATTCGCAGGGTGCGAATTTTTGAAACTCCGACTGCGAATTTTTGAAACTCAGGCTTTGAATTTCTTAAACCTTCTTGCCCACTTGCAAAGAGCAGATCTTGTAAGCACTCGTCCTCTTGCTTGATAATTATTAAATTCGCACTGATTTTTTGGCCTTAGATCTCGTAAGCTCCCTCTGTTCTCTGTGTTTTACTCCGTTTCTCTATGATTTACGAGAGGAAGAGGAAGAGAGAGAGAGTCGACAGTACTTTTTTTCTTTTTTCCTCTTTAAAAGCCACCTACCCCATCTATGACTGTGCATCTCTTTAATAACAATTTAAAATAGACTAAAGAAAAAGTAGATTGCTAGTAAAATAGACTAACGAAAAAGTAGGTGGACAGTACTTTTTTCCCAAAGCATTAAACCTAATGGCATCTTCAGTAATGATATTAGTGTAAGAAATAGGGTAAGAAATAAACAGTTAATTAATATTTTTTCTTTTTTTCGTCCCAGTCGTGTGGTCAAGGAGAGCTTAGCGTCAGGAAAAAATAGTGCAACATTAGGTCAGTGTATATCTTTGTGTGTCCTGCTAAGAGCAACTCCAACACATGCCATTTTCTTTAAAATGAAGAGTGGAAGTGACATATTAAGGGGAGATTTTGTAATTTATGCCCTATTTTCCTCAAAAAGTTGTACTGTTTGGAGGGACTCATCCACTTTTTTGTCACATCCACTCTTTAAATTTAATTTTGACTCTTTAAAAGCAAAGAGCCAAAATTAAATTTAAAGAGTGGATGTAACAAAAAAGTGGATGGGTCCCTCCAAACAGTACAACTTTTTGATTAAAAGATGACATAAATTACAAAATCTCCCCTTAATATGTCACTTCCACTCTTCATTTTAAAGAAAATGGCATGTGTTGGAGTTGCTCTAACTCTCTACACGGAGGAGAGAGAGAGAGAGAGAGGGGGGAGGAGAGAGGGAGAAAATGGTGCAGGCACTGCTCAGTGCTCACTGTGCACTGGTACTTTGTGGAGAGAGGTAGAGATAGGGGTGGGAAGAGAGAGAAATGGAATGGCCCATTATATATACTTCTATGTGTACTTTTATATATTTTAACAATATTCTAACAATACTATTGCAACATTTCTTACCTTAACAACACATTTTGTCATAACAACACAAAAATGGGATCCACTTCTTACACTTTTGTGTCATATAACACCATATTTTTGTCATAACGACTGGAGATGCCCTAACGCATTAAAGAGAGAGAGTGAACAGTACGTTTTCCCTGTTTCTCTGTGGTTTACGTTTTTTGGGACTGCAACCAACGCATTAAAACTGACTTATTGGTGCAGCTGTTCCCTATTCCCTAGGGTAATAGAGACTGGAGGCACAGTAAAAGTTGTACGTATTTTGTTTCTCACGCGTATTGGGAAATTAAAGCTGGGAGTGGGAATGGTAGAAGTTGTATGGGAGAGAGGCGCAGCAAAATTGGGGTATTTTGGGTAGAAAATTAACTATCTACCTTATCGGTGCTTTTTCAAAATTGGACTGGAGCGGAAGGGAAGGCGCTTCCAATTTTTATACCGGCCCGTACATAACCCTAAAGGAAAATTTACAGACTTATGGGCCCATATTCGAACTTGAACACTCGTATGCTTGACATTATCCAAGCACGTGGTCTCTTAAAATGATGAGGGGCTCTATTGAATTGGACGATTTCGGTAATCTGGTAATCAAATTCCTTTATTTTTTACTGTGTTTTTAGATAAATTGATTCATTGAATAAGCAAACCACAAAGCTGTGTGTCGGCTGTCTCCAAGAACGCAAGGACCAGAGGTCAAGTTGCCATTAATCAAGTCAGTGAATTGTCATTTTCTCAGAAAACAGTTGTACAATTGGCAGCTTCGCATTTTCTGCTAGTACTTTTATTTTAGTGGTCCAGGAGCATAGCTATATATATGTTGCTTCGAAACACTCCAGCACCATACTTTTTATAGATTTTACACTCCAACACCATACTTTTTAGTAGTAGATTTTATAGACTTTAATTGTGATTTCTACAAGGATGTGTGGTAATTGAGTGATTCAAAAAACCAAGTGGCGGTGCTCCGGAAACAATGAAAAATAAGGGCTTTGTTCGTTTCATAGTTTTGTTTTAGTTTTAGTTTTGTTTTGTAATGATTACCCTATTTTCTCTCCAATTATTATCCCTATATTCAATTATTACTCTCATTTCTCTCTCTATCTCTCTCCACTCATTACTCATCTTTCCAATTATTACCCCTATTCTCTCTCCACTTATTACCCCTATCTTCAAAACTAAACTAAACTAAAACTACTAAACGAACAAAGCCAAGATATTTTTTCAAGTGGGTATGAAGATTAGACGTCGAGCATATGATACCAACCGTAAGCTCAGCACATGTTTCCGAGGGATATGGTTTATTGGCTTACCGTTTTGATATTGACATTCTCCATTTTGACATTGGCACTCCCTTTTTTATATCATACTAGCTGTAAGCCCTTATCAATTCCCTAAGGTGGTAAGGATTTATTGGCTTACTATTTTGATATTGGCACTCCTCATTTTTATATTGGCACTCCCCCATGTGTTGAGTTTATTGGCACTGTATCAAGTCACCAAAATGTAAATTTATAAATTATATTCACCGTATGAAATAACCATCTTTCAAAGTACGGGTGAATATGGTTTATTGACTTACCATTTTTACTGTATCGAAAAAGAACACCAGCTTTGAACGACAAAAGCCCACCATTAAGCAAGAAATTCTTAGCGAAAACATTCAAAACAGTCTACCACCTAGCTTCTCCGGTTAAAATTTATTTACTCTTTTTTACTCCCTACGTCCGTATTTGTTTATTCATTTTCGGTATTTATATCATGTTTGAAATAATTTATATATCTTTCAATTTATAATGAGTTTCATGACTTTAAAAATAGTGTGTAATAAAACAAATTAAGATCTACCAAATAAAATCCATATAGCATTTTTTCGGAGATGTGTATTGAAAGATATGTACAATTTTTTCAAAGGGTGTGAAATAGTGACAGACTGAAAGTGGAGAAACAACCATGGAGGGACGTATTACATGTTTATAAAGGTTCCTTACAGACTCCCAGTTCAAACTCGGGTTGGGAGGAATTCGGCAGAGCTTCTGCTGAGGATGAAAGATCGCTTGAATTTTCTGGGAAAATCCAGGAATAGAATTAGATAGATAGTGTCGGCCATGGCGGCAGATCGGGGCCGAATAGTACTATCTACATTCCCGAACCCCTTGCACGTCCCTGTCCCCACCTCGATCCTCAACGAGACTATGTTTTTATCCTCCATCCCAGCCCCAAGTGGGGAACTTGGATCCCGGCGGGGATTTCGGGGATCCGAACATTTTTTAAACCACCGATTTTTAAATGCCATTCTTCCTTTTTTTGTTATTATCCTTTTTTCATTATATGTTCCTATGTTCACATAAAGAAAACAAAAAAAAAAGATGAACAAAAAAGATATAGAGCATAAACTCGGAGCAAAAGCTCCCACCAAAACAAAAGCAAGCAAAAGGAAATATAACCTTACTATCCATTGGGAAAAGTAGCAAAAAGAAATATAACCCTACAATCCATTGAACAGAGTAGCAAAAAGAAAATATACTCCTACAATCAATCCATCAAGAGCAATGGCATTTCATAATTCCATAGTTTCAAACAAAAGCAAAAAAGTTCAGAACCCTTAGTTCCATAGTTCCAAAGCAAAAGCAAAATTAAAAAAGATTAGAACTCATAACGAAAAAAAAAACCCGAAAAGATTGTTGCAAATCCTTGTCTAAAGGTAATAGGATAGCATACCAACCTACAACAAAAAGAAAGAAAACATTATTAGAAAAGCTAATGATTGACTTGTAGTAAGAGTTGAAAATAAATATACTCCGATAAAAAAAAAATAAAAAAAAAAAAGAGTTGAAAATAAATATAGAAGTACTTCTCGTATACATTTTTTTTGGGTAATTAACATTTTTTATGTTATTACAATTGATACTATCAAAATGAATTCTTAACAAAACACAAAACACAAAACACAAAATACGTCTTATCGACTTCAGGAAGAATCAAGTAAGAATCCTGAAACATGATCCAATAAATCAATAAAATTAGATAGTGGAACCCACAGATTTCACACCACAATTTTTTAAGCCAAGCAAATTGGTCATACGGCCAGGCCTAAAGGCACGAATCAAACCATCAGTTCATGTATCGCACTTCATAGGAAATGATCAAGAATTACGATTTATATGTTTACCCTAATACAAATAACAGTAAGTGATGATTGCATATGAGCATACAAATGCACAACTAGTAGAGCTTTCGAAATCGCATTCTAGACTTCAAAGGGATTTTTTACGCGCTCACAAAATCCACCTTTTAATACAATTGCTTACCGGAAGGTTAGAATCGGATGTGTATTGGTCAGTCCCCGTTACACAGGGTCCAGTTCTATGCTATTTATCAGCTTTATGTTGATTATCAAGAAGCAAAGATGAGCTTATGGCTCCCTAAAACTACGGCCGGGCACAATAGCCAATAGGGGTACCCAGATTGTGGGTATTAGATCAAATCCCCAGCAAATAACTACACTGAAATATTATTGGCAAAGGATTGAAATAATACTCATTTTTTCACCCTTGTCGCCCCTAATGTTCCCTCACCAAAAACAGAGTGATGCTGGCATAACGTTGTAACCAAGTTTGATTATAAGAAAAATACTGAAAGTATATTCCATGTTCTATTCCTACCATGTCCTCAAAATCATGACATTGACATTTGTATGGTGGTGTTTCTTTTCGAGAAAAAGTTTTGAGATACATTATTTGAAAAGCATACAATTTGAGCTTATTCCACTGTCATCGTAACGTTCACATAAATTGAACCTGAAACTATTTCTGCTGTCCAACATCAAAAAACCATCAACTGATTTTTGCTTCACAAAGGTGCACGGGGGCAGGCGGACTACAATAAAGTGAAAAAGACAACAAATAAACCACGGAAAACATCTAAAGGACGAACAAGAAAAAGTTAAGGGACCGGAACAAAAAAATCAATAGCCATGGTATGCATTCAAAACCAGCAGTAGAGCAAATCAGACGTAATACAGTGCATTTTTCTTTCGCTAAGCACAATGCATATTCACAGGCAGTACAGTACATAAAAACATCAGCGAACCAATAGTGACGAAATAGACAAATAGCGCGGACAAAAAAGTACCTTTGATTAGTTGGAATTACGGTTCAGGCCTGCAAAGCACGGCGTCTACCTCACCCCGAAAAGTAAACAGGTGAGCCTGAAAGTTCTTAGGGCGTGAACAAGCCACATCATTGGCCTGAAAGGTGATATCAAACTCCATAGAATAACCACCGCGGCAGTTTGCCTTGAGCAACTTTGCAAACTGGTACTTTGTTGCCTACAGTACAATTTAAGAAAGAAGTTAAACCCAATAGCAAGAAAGAGGACAAATAATAAATGAGTTAAGGATGGAAGAAGTTAGTGAACTGGAAAAGCCCAAACACACATACACACTTACGCGGTTATAGTTGTACTCGTCACGAGCTAAGTTTGAATAATCTGTGAGCTTCTTCAATATCCATTCAGGGGTGGACCGGTTAAGCGTAATTGGTCTTGTATACGCTTCCCAAGGATCAATACAACCAGGAAAATCCCCAACATTAAACTCCTGTAGGTAAATAAAGACACGCTATCAGATAGTAGTAAAACAAACAGAGAATAAACTTCAAGTAGAGAACAAGTATACATCAAATAGAATTCCATGTGTATACATAACATACCTCGCTCTCTTCTAGCCTCTTATAGTAATCCAGCCGCTTTTGGTCTGCAAACGAACACTGATCCAGCGGCTGTTTATTTCGCCCTAGTGGTCTATGTGACGAGTACTCTATATTCTTATCTTTCGGGGTGAACAGGTGTTCTGGATAATACCCTTCTCCCATGTTCAACATCGGAGGGCAATGATCAGCAACCCCAAAGCCATGTTCCAACTCCATATCTACAAGAAATTGCACAAACTAATTAACATTTAGTTTTTTAGAAAAAAAGGTAAAACAAACTAGTTAATTTTTGTGTTTCCAGAAACACACTGCCCACCTTTCCCATTTGTAAACGGACTCTGTTGGATGAAGTTACTATAATAATACCACGGGGGCCACGTCGGAGAAATCCTAGCATCCAGGAAAGATTTTTCCCCTAGTCGTCTATGTGATGAGTACTCTATATTCTTATCTATCTGGGAGAACGGGTGTCCTGGATAATACCCTTCCCCCATGTTCAACATCGGAGGACAATGATCAGCAACCCCAAAGCCATGCCTCGACTCCATATCTACAAGAAATTGTACAAACTAATTAACATTTATTTTTTTAGAAAAAAAAGGAAAAGCAAACTAATTATTATTTTTGTTTCCAGAAACACAACTGCCCACCTTTCCCATCTGAAAACGGACGCCGTTGGATGAGGTTAACATAATCATCCCACAGATGCAGCTGTTCATTTTCCTCTTGTGGTCTATGTGAGCAGGGGTAGCCATGCCTGACACAAAAAAATAAAATAAATCTATGTAATTGAGCAACAAATAAATATTCCTATTTTTATGAGTAATTTTATACATTAGTTTGATGAACTGTTGAGTTAAAAAAAAACTAGCTAGAAGTATGATTTCTTGACATGATTCAACACAAACCCGACACGGCCAGAAACATGACACGAAAATTTGGTGAGTTGAAAAATATTGTGAGAATTCATAAATAAAATTCAGATATATAACACAAAAATAACACGAAATTACCTGTTGCCCACCCCTATATGTGCCCCCGTGCTCAACATCGAACAATGATCAGAAACACCAAAGCCACGCATCGAATCAATATCTACAAGAAATTGCACAAACTAATTGGGACGGAGGGAGTATTTTTTTTAGAAAAGAGGAAAAACAAACTAATTAAATTTTTTTTTTTTTCAAGAAACACAACTGCCCTTCAATTTTGCAGGGAAGTCTTACGATCTGTGTGCAATGTAATTGCAGCACACGTCGATACACACAATCCCTTACATATCAATTAGAGAAAAAGAGGGCCATGCCTTGATTGCTGCTACTCTCGAGGCGGTGGCAGCCGGTGCTGGCGTTACTTGCACGTTGGTCGTAGCGTGGCGTTGGCGGCCAGAGAGAGAGAGAGAGAGAGAATCGTCTGGGAATGGGGGGGCTAGCGCAAGTTTTATAACAGCAGCTATAAGTATGCCAGGATTGATTAGGATTAGGATTAGGATTAGGAATCAGATGAATTAATAATGGGAGCTGATTTTGAGGTTTCTTTTTTGATGCAGACACTCCAAAATTTAATTAAGT
Organism: Gaultheria prostrata; assembly: GCA_036023075.1. Taxonomy (NCBI): domain Eukaryota; kingdom Viridiplantae; phylum Streptophyta; class Magnoliopsida; order Ericales; family Ericaceae; genus Gaultheria; species Gaultheria prostrata. The sequence goes on from JAXBDA010000543.1 coordinate 18,199, forward strand.
TACAAAACTACCATTTTCAAAATATAAAAATTGCTGAAAGCACTCCATCCCAAAAATATCTCCTCATTTACTTGAGGCCCCGTTCCACTAACTCAAAAAGCCAAAAACCAGCTTATTGCGCTTTTCGAGACAGGTCATCCCTTCACAATACATCACATAAAAAATTACAAAAAGTCAACGCATATTACGAGCTCTCACATTAAAAAAAAAAAACTCAAGTTAATGGCACACCCCTGAGACACTCCTAACGGAAATTGCTTTATGAAGTCCTCATCCTTTAAAGGTATAGGGTCATGCTGGCAACACCAAAAAGAACATTCAATTTCACAAATATACATAATTGGAGAGCTCTTTAAAAAAAAATTAATCTGGAGAAAGCAAAAGTCAAAAGATTCAACTTCGACAAGCCATATAAGTCATTTTTTCCTCGTAGATGTGTGATACTAGGGCATTTGAAAGAGATGATTTCGTGTCAATGTCAAGGGTGTAGCTGCATGAACCAAAATGCGACTAATGATCCAAACCAACTAATGTTAAAAAATCAACAAAAATTAAATACTAGTGCTAATAAACTGATGTTAAATACCAGCTTCAAACAAAACAACTAATGTACAGAAATGGGTCGGTTATATGTAAAGCAACAAAGAGATGATTCGTAAAGTACAAGTACAAATGGATCGGTTATATGTAAAGAAACCCAATTTATTGACACGAAAGAGATGATTTTCACGCCACATGTAAAGGAAATCGCAGAATGGAAGGAATGCATATTCTCGCCACATGCAATAAAGAGAGATATAATCTATGACATAATCGAACAGAATGCAAGTCAGAGGCGGCGATTGGGAGCAGCTACCGATGACGAAAGGTAACAAGGAGCGGCGCTTGACGACTAGGGTTTGGGTGGGCGTCCATTTTCCTTCTTCCGTTAACAGAGGAGCAGAGAAGAAGAGTAAAATTATTTTCGAGTGCCTAAAGTAATTCATGGCACTTGCAAAATGGTACTTTTGTAAAACAACTGTAGCTTGGAGTGCTTGCATCAATTTTTGGAGTGCGATTATCAATCCCCTTAATAATTTACATGTTTTTTCGTACCGGATTGAAATGTATAATAGTAACAAGGCTTGTAGTCTAACGGCTATCTTTTGGTTTTTTCATAAGCGAGACCAGAGTTTGAGCTTCGGAAGAGGCATTTGAGGTTTAAGGCTATGGATAACTTCTAAACCCCCTATGGACTAACTCACTAACTTTCTCGCTAACCCCTACTGATGTATATCGAATGACAAAAAAAAAAGGTAAAATTATTAGTATCTAATTTTGGTTTACATTGGATAGGATTCGATTGAGGGTATCAATTTTCATTTTTTCCCAACCTTTGGCAAAAAAGTTTATACTTGTATTTTGGTTTATTCGTTTTGTTTTTATTCAAAAAACATTTACATTTGTTAGTTTTGCGTCAAGTTTTCGCGGTTAATTGATTTGTCTCAACGAGAGAAATCTGAAAGTATGAATTATGATTAACTAATTTCTTTTAATAAAACAAAAAATAAACCAATTTATTGCTTTTTTGCCAAAAGAGATAAAAAAATGGTACGTATATGCAAATGAAGCAAACAACATATTGTTTCAAACATGGCGTGCCTTGTTTGGTACACAGTTACCATATTTGTTCTATTTTTTTTTTGTTGGTTTTGGAAAATGAAAACGTAATATATATTTACAGAATGCCACAACAAATTATTTTATTATTGAGAAAAAATGAGGAGGTTTATTTTAATCTATGTGCATTAGTTTTTTTTTTTTTTGAATTATTGGTTTGTCTCAATAAGGTGAACAAAAAATAAACAAAATGGAACCAAACTAAAAAAAATTGAATAAAGAAAAAATAATCAAAAAATTTAGTGATTTTTTTAAAGGTTTTGATCATAATGTTTTACTGGCCCCTCCACAAATTGCTCACTTTTTTTGCAACCGTACATTTTGAGCACAAAGATATAGTGATGAGATTTTTTTTGTTTTGAAAAAAAAAAATTACACCATTAGTTCATGCTAATACAATTTTTTTGTTCAAAAGATCATGCTAATACAATTTTTTTTGTGCAAAATGCACGGTTCTCCAAAAAGATCAAGCATTTTTTGAACAGAGTGAATACTTATTAGATTTATCTTTTCGAGACGAATCAATAGTTCACCAAAAAAATGAGAAACAAAATTGAATAAAGGCAAAAAAAATAATTCAAGCCGAAACACCGCCGAGGAAAACATAGAAAAACATGAACAGACATTTGTGAACTTCTATTAAATTGTTACAGAATACAAAGACAAAAAATTATTACCCAGAACATCGAGTGGTGGGGTGTGTTTCTTTATTTATTTTTATCAAATCGAGTGGTGGATTTTACCACCAGGTATTCTTCATTTATACAGGCTGAGGATAATTGTGTGAATAGACATAAAAAAAAAAAAAAGAGCAGGGCATAAAGTTCTCTATATTCCATGGGACTGGATTTGTAGTAAAACCTCCCCATGATTTATCTTGGGAAGTGTTATTGACACTCTTTTTTCTTTTTCTATTAACACTCTATTTTTTTGTCTTTATTAGATAAACTTGCTCCTGTATTTTTTATGTAAAGACAAAAAAAGAATACCAATAGAGAAAAGGGGAATATAAATATCAATTCCCTTTTTCTTTTAAAAAAAACAAAAGTTCAAAACATTAACATTCCCTAGGTCACAAGAGTACACCTGTGGTTTCCCTCTTCGGCCAAATTTAGGGGCCTCCCAATAAAGCCCCAATATGGAAAGGAAAACATTACCCACTTTGGAAGTCAGATAGAGAGAGAGAGGACATGTGTCAGCAATCCATAGTGGGTGTGAGCGAGAGTATGTATAAGAGGGTGTGTATGTAGCAGTAATGGAGAAAGAGGGAGCGAGCGAGTGACACGTTGATGGGGTGTAAGCGGGTGTGAGCAAAGAGAGTGTGTACGTAGACTAATTGCTATGCAAAAGGAGATCTGGTGCACTGGTTATCATAGAGCCAGCGACCACATAAACATAAACTAGGTTTTAAGTCCAACCTGAATAGCCAGTGTGTGAAACAGCATGTTTTTCGCCACTTGTCAAACATAACGCATGGACAGGAAGAATCACGCTGGTTCTACCACTTATCATGCCTCCTTTTCAGCGGCTCCAGCTTTGCAAGCAGCAATTGACACGGCCAAAATTGCATTTGCACCAAGTTCACCCTGCAAAATAGACGAAAGATGAAGCAAACTGCCGAAAAATATAAAGAGAATCGGGGCCTTTCAACTTCTAAGGATTAGGAAGAAAAAATGATTCGATTCCTTGAAGGTTTTTTTTTTTTTAATTTTTTGAATGGCAAAAGAAATTTATTAATCAAATGTAAAGATACAAGAGATTAAAGGGACGAGCTAAAACGGCATCACAACAAGAGTGTGACATTCCAACAAGCTTTAGGGCAATACCAAAGATTAGGCAGATGCAGCGCACTTAAAACAATGCCGCCTTGGGGCAATACCAATTGCGTTCTTGTGGGGCCCACTTTCGAATCCCATGCCTAATTTGACAAAGATGGACCTGAACACCCAAAATATGCCAGTAGCACTTTCAATTCATTCATGAGTCTGAGACAAGACACCAAATTAAAAAAAATCTTTGAGCTCTTTCCAGATCCGCTTCGAAGCCATGACGATACCCTAGCTCACCGAAATGAAGGAAAACAAATCAATTTGCGACGTATCGCAAATCTATTGATGGAATACATATAAAGAGAGAAATGGATAGCACAAGAAATGCAATACCAAAACATTAATTAATTCAGCTCAAAGATCAATTTTTCGGGACCAAATTTTAATTTTGTTAGATAAGGTAGAAATGGATTCCTGTCCCCAGTACCACATATGTAGAGACAAAGATGAAATGGTCCCTAAATACCACTTAACCCTGTCTGCAAAACACTAAATTATTGTAGTGCTTGGCGCCACCATAACAGGGCTCCTCACGGCGTGCTTCCCGTTTTCTTCAATCCAAACAATTGAACCAAATCTCTGATTGGCACGATTCTCGTATTTTTTGAATTTTATAGTGAGAGAGTAACTCTGCTTATCGTACATCTTTTTGAACACCAAGGTCTTTGGTGAGACCTTGACAGTAGTTCGTTCTGGCGCCGTCACGTTAACCTTATACGTTCCCCCGCCATACCCAACATTTGTCAAAGTCCTCTCAAATTTCTGCACTATAACTCCTACTTCATTAGCGTACGAAGCAATAAACGACGGGTAATTCAGATCAGATGATGGGTTCGAGCAGTTGTAACCATTTGATCTCGTGATGGTCATGATTTGACTCGTTGTGAAGTTAATGGAGCAGAGAATGTTAGCATAGTCTTGTGGAGTAGCATCGTATACAAGCCCAGGGTCGAGTGCCCTATTCGGGTCGATTTGGCCAGCCCCCATTGCTAACGGCGAAGCCACCGCAAGATTGTATCCATTGTCTAGAATCGGGTTGAGTGTGTTATCGAGTGGATTCGCGGTTGTCATCATGGCTGATCGGATAGCAGCCGGTGACCACTTCGGATGGGCCCCTTTCAACATGGCCGCCACGCCAGCAATGTGAGGGCAGGCCATGGATGTGCCCGAGATTATGTTGAAATCACTGGCCAACAACATATTTCGGAGATGAGTCGCGAACTGAACCGGAGCCCAAGATGCCAAAACTAAAGTCCCGGGTGCCATTACATCGGGCTTTAGAACTCCCGGGTAGGCTCGGGATGGACCCCTCGAAGTATACGAGGAAACAGCTGGGGCCCGTGTTGTTCCCACCGTCGTCTCTTGAAAACTGATGCTAGCCGTGGAAGTAGAACCGAGTTTCGCATAGTTGATCACAGATTTCATGTCCTTGGAGCTAATTACCACTCCCGGGAAACTAAAAGCGGACGATTCAAAATAATTGTCGTCTATTTCCGGCCAGTCAGATTCGAATATTCCTGCTTCTACATTCGAAGGGGCAAAAGCGTTGAGAGAGTCTATTTGGTGACGGACAGGCGATTCTTGTTTATTTTCGCAAATTACGATTTGAGAACCCAAATTCTTCAAGGTATCCAACAACTCAGATGAATCGCATGGAGACGTGGTTTCATTGTAATATAGATTCAAGTTCTTAACTATGGCTCGAGCCGGAAGCATGGACCACCCAGTGATGGTTAACCCGTTTCCCAGCGTCAAAGTCCCGGAGAACCACCGGTCGACCGAGCCTGCCGCGACGGTCGTAACCCATGGGTTTCCGTTGTGAATTCGGCCGATTTCATATCCTCTGTTTCCAGCGGAAGTGGAAACAAATATGCCTTTTTCCATTGCTCCGAACGAAGCGATGGCGATCGGGTCTTCGTAAAGAGGAGTGTTTTGACCGAAGCCCATGGAGATGGAGAGGACGTCGACACCATCGGAAACGGCAGCGTCCATACCTGCTAGGACGTCGGAGGCATACCGGCCTCCCTCCCAGAGGACTTTGTATACCGCGACTCTGGCTTTAGGTGCGACGCCCCTGGCTGTTCCGGTTGCGTAACCGAAGTAGGATGCTTCGGTTACGTAGTTACCGGCTGCGGTTGAGGACGTGTGGGTCCCGTGACCGTTGATGTCCCTTGCGGAGTTCATGCGGATTGTTTCGTTGGGATTTGCGGCGATCACGCCTTTGTTGAAGTACCTATTGGATTTTAATCACACAATCAAGCCAATTGACTGTAACAAGAACGTGCAACAGCATATCAAGAAACTCAACAATTACAAATCGACAAAATAGAACGCAGTCACATAGCCAGCAAGTAAACGGGGTGTGTGCTGTCCCCAGAGGGACAGCATCCGTGCTAACCCCATCTGGACCGAGCAACGGTGTAGATCTACTTGGTTTCTTGTCTATAAAATTATAATTGAATTTTTAATGTTTTATTTAATATTCGAGGTAGTGGAATTTTCTTTTTTTGTTACTAAAAAAATTGTTTAAGCATAAAATTGAATTTTATAATATTTTACTTCAAAAACAAGTATATAACGGTTAAATTTGCATGTATAAATTAAATTTAACAAATGTGGTAATTAGAGTTCACGAAAATTCAAAATGTATATTAAAAAAAAAGTACTAATTTGATATAAGGGTTGGAGAGGGAGGGTTTGATGTCAAATTGGAGATGCCAAAATGCCACATAAGTCTGCAAAACAAAAATTGACATCTCCGATTTGAAGCCATGGATTAGAGGTGCTCTAAGCAAATAACTCGACGGGTACCATGTGACGCGTTATCATTTCATGATTAGTGGTAGCCAAATACTTTCAAAAGCGAGGTGTGCGAAAGCTGATCCGGACACCTAATTATAAAAAACGAATAATTTCAAAGTGTTTGTTCTCTTGTTATTATTCATATACTGCCATGCAAACGGATGGGGTTGGAGATATGTTGGTGAGGTGTGTATCAAACATTATTGTATATTGCTAGCTACAAATTAAAGCATGAAACTGGAATAGTACCTAGCTCCGATGAGCTTCAAGTTACACAATGAAGAGTTGAACTCCTCTCCCACCTCACAAGCTCCTTTCCACTTCTTCGGAACCGCCGTCAATCCCTCATCGTGGTAGCTCTTGCTCTCCGGCCACACACCGGTGTCTATTACGCCGATGATGACGTCCTTTCCGTAATCCGACGCCGGCCATAGCCCGGTGACCGGATTCAGTTTCAGAAACTCTAACGTGTGAGTGGTGTCCACCGTCACTTGCCTATCACCGTAAGCCGATAGAAACCCCGGTAGCTTCTTCATAGTCTCCATTTCATCTTTGGAAAGCACTGCACTGAACCCATGGACGGCGTTGTCGTAAGTGTAGAGAACCCTCGCCGGTGATTGGTGGCCGGTGGATGTTGTGGAGGGTTGAGCAATCTTGATGGAATCAACGGTGGAGGAGTACCAGTGGTGTGGGCCAGTGAAGGCCTGGGGCATGTGAGACTTGTCCATGTGGATAATGTAGGTGGACCTCTCTGCTGCTTCTGCTGATACATATCCAATAATGAGGATGAGAGCCAAAAGAAAGGGAGACCCACCAAGCAGCCTCATTGTTAAGCTACAATTGCAAAATCTTTTGGTCACAATTCTCATTGTAAAACTAGAGATCTCCTTTTATATACAAGTAGCTGTACACAATAATGAAGGCAAGGACACTGACTCGGATCCGGGGACTCTGTTGTCCCTTAGGGATGACAGGGTTTGCCGAGCGATCTCGGACGTCCAAACATATTTTGGACGGCCTAGATTTGAGGGGAATTAAAATATCCAAAATACCATTTGGCACCTCTCAAATTTGAGCATTCTAAATACATTTGGACGGTTGAGATCGGACCGGCAGCCCTTCCATCCCTGGGACGGCAAAGTCCCCGAGTTCCACTGGCCGCATGTTTGATTTAGCGGCCACCTAATTAGCAACATAATTCCCGTTCGTATATGTGAATGGGGGCGCGAATGCCTATGTGAGTAGAAGCACAGTGTGAAAGTTACCGGGAAATTGGAATCATATTTCAAACTACTAAAATTCGAGAAAGCGAAGATTCCGAGTGGATGAGTAACTAAAGCGTGGAAGGAAAATTTACAGACTTATGGGCCCAGATGCGAGTTCGATCACTGATTTGTTTGGCATTATCCAAGCACGTGGTCTCTGAAAATGATGAGGGGCTCTATATTTTTTGAACTGGACGATTTTGGACAAATGCATTACATGAGCCCACCTACCACTACTCAACTTTGAAAAAGTTTATATCTTAGGCTCCGTTTATTTTGGATGGAAAACGTTTTCTATTAAAACATTTTTCTTGAAAAATATTTTTTGATGTTTGGCAAAATAAAATATGGTTTCCGCAAAATTAACCTGGAAAATATTTTCCGTCCAAAACAAACAGTGCCTAAGATAAATTTCTTTTAATTTTTATGGTTTCCGAAAAATTAATCTACTAATCAAATTCCTTTTACTATTTATGTTTTTTAAATTGATTCATTGAATAAGCAAGCCACAAAACTGGTTGTCTGCCTGTCTCCCATAACGCAAGGACCAGAGGTAAAGTTGCCATTAATAAAGTCGGTGAAATGTCATTTCCTCAGAAAATAGTTGAACTAGTCACAATTGGCAGCTTCGCATTTGGGAAAATTTCAAAAAACCCCTCAAAGTTTACACTCATTGTCTCAAACACCTCTAAACTTAAATAAATTTCAATTGCACACCCAAATTTTCACTCCGTTAATCAATTTACCCCACCGTCTAATTCCGTCAAATGGAAAATGGAAAATGCTGACTTGGACTATTTGTTCCGTTATGTTGCTGTTAAGATGGTGAGATGGCTCATATTGGGCCCCAACCTTAACTTAATGACAAAAAAAAAGGAAAAAAAAAAAAGGGAAAAGGAAATGTTGTAACTTCTTCTTCCTCCTCTCTCTCTCTAACCAACCCTCACCAGAAGTCTCTCTCCTCCTCACCTTCCATGCCGGGAAAGATTGAAATCGAAAGAGCCCATACGATTAATAATTCCATTGATGTCTTGGCAGTTTCGCCTCAACGAACACAATGTTCTTCTGGGCCCTGTTCTTAATAGCCTTGACGACATCGTACATCAGCTTCGTCAACTCCCGTAGCCGTTGCTTCTCCTCCCCCGCCTCCGTATTCAACGGCGTCGAGTATACTGCCTGAGTTGAAATAGTAGAAACTGGAATCCAATTTGTTAGATAACCGACGACAAATACGAGTCCAATTTTCCGATTGGCCGAAGTAGAAACTGACCTCCAAAGTAACCCTTGTTCATAAAATGCAACCTTGAAAAAAAACGCAGCTTAGATTCGCAAATTTGAAAAATCATGAACTCAAATGTAGACTTACAGATTGGTATATATATTTAAGTATTATATACAAATGATATTGATAGGAATTGCAAGTGCATTTTTGACAGTGAGATATGATTTGCCTCTATCTCACAAGAATCCCAAGAAATTTCAACATTGTAGGCTATGTGAGGCAAAGGTAGTGGATTTGATCTCGGCAAATTGGCAGCAGTAATGATAAATTAGAAAAATTAACAATGAAAATGATGTTAAACTTGCCAGACAAGGAGTGGGTTGGTGGCATTTGACGGAATTAGACCGTGGGGTAAATTGATTAAAGGAGTGAAAGTTTGGGTGTGCAATTGAAGTTTATTTAAGTTCAGGGGTGTTTGAGACATTGAGTGTAAAGTTTGGAGTGTTTTTTTTGAAATTTTCCCTTCGCATTTCCTGCTAGTAATTAGTAATTATATTCAGTAGTCCCGGAGCATACTTACATGCTGCTTCAAAACACTCCAGCACTATAAGGACGTGTGGTAAATTGAAAGCACCAAAGTGGCGGTGCTACAGAAACAATGAAAAATTAGACTTTTTCAAGTGGGTATGAAGATTAGACGTCGAGAATATGATACCGGCTGTAAGCTCAGCACATGTTTGCCGGGTTTAAGCTCCCATGTGGACTCCTCCAAACTCATTGGCTCTATGATAGGCCTGGAAAAATTATTCGAACCATACACCTTGTAGGTCTTATTGATGATAATATGGTTGTGATAAATCACTTTGATTGAATATCGGTAAGTCAATGAATGAATTATATAAGTAACGAATTAAATTCACAACTATATTTAATGTAGATTTTGAAGTACAAAAGACAATACAAAGTCACATATACTTGATCAAATTAATTTTTTGCACATGTATTGTTCTTAATGAGACCTAAGTACAACGTACACAGTTCGAAATAGTATTTAAGCCCATGAAAAGGCAAAAAATTGTGAGATTAGGGGGGTATGGGGCAGTGTTTTAAAAGTCAGCCGACTAGTCCCCGCCTAGACGCTAGATAGTGGTCTAGCACCTAGATTAGGAAGCTGACTTGTTGGCACCTAGTCCCCGCCTAGGGCGCTAGGTGGCCAACATAGCGCCCTATTAATCGGTGCCTAGGCCCTAGACACCTTTTCTCCGCCCGACTAGCGCCTAACGAGTTTTAGAACATTTGTATGGGGGATTAGGGCAGTGATGGGAGCTTAACCCTTCTTACAAATAACTGAAAACTAAGGAGAAAGCCGAATTTTAAAAAATTGCAAAAGCTGAGATCCAGCTGAAAGACCATATAGAGCACATGGGTATCGCCCTAACAACATAGGGCAATGGATAACTATGGGTGAGTTTCCCACTTGATAAAATCAAGAGTTGATTTTATCAAGTGAGGAAGAAAGTTGATAAAATCTCAAATTTGTTAGTGCAAAAATATGAGATTTTATCAAACTTTCTTCCTCACTTGATAAAATTTAGTGTTGATTTTATTAAAATCTGATAAAATCAAGTGGGAAACTGGGCCTATAACCCAAAAATACAAACAAATAAGCACTACTCCTTGGTGTGCCACTAACTTGGTTTTTTTGATTTTTTAACTTTTTTATGTGAGAGCTCGAAATACATGTTGGCTTTTTATAATTTTTTATATGATGTATTGTGAGGGGATGACCTGTCTCGAAAAGCACAATAAACTGACTTTTAACTTTTTGAATTAGTGGAATGGGGCCTAATCTGCTGGGGCCAAATCCAAGCTGAAACTATAGTACAACAGAATCTCGAGCTAGAAGGGCTGGGACGGCATGTCTACTAGTACATTTTTACACTTTTCCTAATAAGTCGCTGCCGGTTAATAAATTCCAATCAACTTACAAAACTAGAGGTGGTTAAGGAAAAAAACAAGTACAACCAAACTATTAGTTATACCCAAGAAAAGTTCAGGGTACAACCACTTTAGTCTCCCGAAAAATTACGAATTTTAGGTGCCCTTGTAATAGTCCAACAAAAAAAAGAGTTTTGTCTTTAATCTTCGTTTTATGACCCCGAAAAGTCAGTGCTGATGCTGAAACTAGGAGGAAGTACAACATGAAGAGAGAGAACAGGCAGTGGAGCTTGTTTTTTTGGCCAAGGCAACAAGAAAGTCTCTGTAATGCCCTGATGGAATGCTCTCACATATGGCTTCAATCAATTCCGTTCCATATTTGTTCTTGTACACCCTTTGAATCTCATCCATGTCTATCTCAGCCCTGCTCACCATCACGCGTGCCAGGCCACCCTTGTCTTTTGTCATACCCTTTATGCTGCCATATAATGCCTGCTAACGAATTTTGAGATCTCAATTATTATGGGTGGGAATGTATTCTAATATGATGTGGATAATGTACATTATTTTCCTTATTGAGTGTGTTGGTCCAATACTTGATTCCGCAATCTGTAGTGCATTCCCGGGGAACCGGGGGCCCTATAGTGAGTGAGCTCACTACATGCGTGTAGTGAGCTTCCTCGGCCGTCTGATCGGCCATCAACGGTCCGAATCATTTTACACTTTAAAAAACACTTTTAAATTTATTTTAACTCCAATTTATCCAGACCGTTGATTGCCGAGGGAGCTCACTACACGCATGTAGTGAGCTCACTCACTATAGGCCCCCCAGATCTCATTCCCGGCGCCCTGTAATGTGTCATGTGGACCGTCGAATGTTGTTTTCAACGATCCAGATTTCATACATTATCTTACATGAAAGATACTAATTTTACTTGTAAGATAATCTGGACCATTGAAAACACATCCGACTGTCTACATGGCGCACTCCACCCGTGTCTATTAGCACTGGCACACAATATTGTATATAAAATCTAATATGACGAAAAAAAAGAGGGGTTCCTGGTGAGCGGCCCCTAAAGAGCGTCCCTAGTGAGTGCATCTAGGCCGTCCAAAAGTGCTTTGGATGGCCTAGATTTTTCCATGGAAGACTCTTCCATGGAAAAATCTAGGCCATCGATTACCGAGATGGACGACCCGGATGCGCTCTCCAGGGACGCTCACCAGCATCCCCGGGTTCATGAGGAAAATATACCTGCGCGTAATATTTTGGTGGGTTGGATATGCATTTTACTACCACATCCAGAGCATCCTCAAACTCCCCGTAGGTCCCATTCTTGAGAGACTGTAAAATGAACAATCAAAGGACCCATCGATTGTTATTCATGTTCAATAGCTAAGTGATAATGGTGTTTACTGTGTTTGGAAAACACCAAATGTGCTGCTGATTCAGCCGTATATGCATACGGTTACGGCCCAGTTAAGGCCGTTTGTAGAGCTCATTAAGAATATCAGTCACACTAAAAATCACATTGATCGGATAATGGTTGGAATGATTTGGGAATACATTTATCTTGAGATAAATAGATTTTAATCATGCTTTGCCAAAATATAAATGTTTTACAAATGCATATCAACCGATATACGGATGTACAACCCATGTGATTTTTGAGTGTGCTAATATCCTTGACAAGCTCTAAACTGTGACGAGTCCAATTAAAGTGGGCTGAAGAGTGACCCAAAAAAGGCCTTAGCTTGACCGTGATTGCCAGAATATACTATGAGAGATGGAATATTAATTGGGTGCTACAAGAATATATCACTATCATGTGGTGCCCAACAACGCTTGACACCATATATTTATGTGAGGTCTTTCACTAAACATATGAACCCCTCCAGGCGGTGTCCAAAATCATTAATGTCAACCCCACTCGACAAATTTTTTTGGAGTTGTACAAAATTGATTTTTTCCTTTCATCATGCCATAGAAGAATTTAATTTTTTTTTTACCATAACTCCATCCTATACCAATCATAATGCTAGATATCTATAAGATTTGACCGCAACCTCACAGCACTCAGGTCCATTCCATTAACTCAAAAAACCAAAAGTCAGTTTATTGAGTTTTTCGAGACAGATCACCCCCTCACAATACATCACATAAAAAATCACAAAAAGCCAACGCATTTTTCAAGCTCTCATATAAAAAAGCCAAAAAATCGAAAAAACCAAGTTAGTGGCACACCCCCTTAGTGCAGCAACACGACCGCTAAGCTAATACCCGGGTTGTTAACATGGAATATCTTGGAAATTTGATATTCTTAGCAATATTTTGGTCTCTTTTACCTTGGTATAACCATGGCCATAGATATGCTTGTAGGTAGAAAATGTGAGGTTGAGCTGCGGAATGCTCCTTTTACTGAGTAACTCAAGCACAACTGCTTCATCAATGGCCCCTGACCTTCCTTCCCCTGTTTGGTAGAGCCTCCTGGCATCACATTTGGCTATGTGTTGGCTAAAATCTGCATGGTGGGCTTTGTGTGATGCAACCAAGGCAACTAAAATCTGGCAAAAACCAACCCACATCCACTTAGTGAATAGGAAATACATGGCTTAAATAACAATTATATATACCATCAGGCTTCGTTTGATTTGCGAAATAGCTGCTTGCAAGGTTTTAAATAAAAGTCGTGTGTATAATATCAGCCGTTATGTCACGGGATTCTGGACTTCCAAAACCATTATTTACCAATGATACGTCCGATATTGGCCGATATATAACCATATCACCGATAACCTCACGTTTCCCGTTACTACATGGATAAGACTAATTATACGTAAATCCCAAGTTAATTATCGCATGTTTGGTTTGCGAAATGACTGTTGGGATTAAAAAAATGCCAAGGACAGAGACAAAAGTGCTCAGATTCCAACACACATATAAGAAACCACACATGAATCCCACATAGTAAATGTAAAGCCATACACATCGGACGATTCCAGACACATTAAATTTGTGCCCGAATCTGTACACTTCTGCCGTGCCCGCAACATATTTGTCTCGAAAATTGCATACCAAACATCAAACAAGTTATTCGTACCACCTAATACATTCTACTTCAACAAAAAAAAATAATTAATTCTTCAAAAAAATAATACCGAAAATTCTTTTTACCTTCTTGTATGGATCATGAGGAGGTTCAATGCAGAGCAAATCCTGGTCAATCACCCTTCCAAACTTGGCATGATAAATTTGCTTAATCAGAACAACATGACTCGATTTCCTCCCCACAAACATCTCAACAACTGCCCTGTAATTCGTTTCACTTTTCTGATCAAGTGCTTCCCTGGCAACAACAGCATCACGCTCCATCGGATCAAGCATCCACAGGGCCAACGCTGCACCAGCAGCACCAGATGACACCCCAATCTCATCTCCTCCACTTTTGGCCAACTGGGTTGTTCTCTTTTGCAGGCAATCGATCAAATCTTCACCGTACATTTCCATGTATTTTTCCCTAATTTGCCTTTTTTCGATTTGGGTTTTGATTGCCAGTGCTGGCGCCAAATGGGTTAGGTTTTCCAGTGATTCGTGAATTTCTTTGCAATCACTCTCGCAAGAACCAGGGTTGGTGATTGTGGCCATGTTGATAGCATTTGAGGTCTGGTTTTATGGAAACTTTGTCTACTCCATTGGTATGTATGGATTTATATACGCAGAGAAGACTTTGTGAACAAAGTAAAAGATTCTACTTTATGGCCAAGTGTACACTCAATTACAAGAAAAAGTGTTTTTGGGTTTGGTGCTGTATAATTTGACAGTATATTCCGGAGTTCCCCTCTCAATCCTCGTTTTATATTTCCGCTCTTAATTCTCGCTCTCACAATTTAATAAGGGAAAGTGGAGGAAAGGGATGGAAGTAGAATTTAGCGAGCTTTATAAGGCCGACCTTCCCTCTCCGTTCCAATTTCTTTGTTTATTTTCGATATTCGTTATATTTTTTAATTATACTCGATATCTTTCATTTTATAATGTTTATCAAGATTTCGAAAACATTGTATAATTGAACGAAACCAGTAATGCATGTATATATAAGCAACTGAAAACTGGTAGGAACATCGAAAATGGATTATACGGATTGGGACGGAGGGAGTATTAGGGGAAGTTTCCCAAATCGGTTAAAGTGCTTAGGAAAATACGGATTTCAAAACAGGTCATTCTCTCCACATACATCAATTATTTTTAGAGAAACTCGCCTTAAGTTTGGGATGTTTCGAAACTCTTGCTCATATTTACAAAACTCGCATAATCTGACTTGGGCTTTGCAGTGACTTCAGGGGTGAGAAAGAAGATGGGAAAGAAAAGAAAAAAGCAAAGGAAGTAGTGTGAAGGGTTGTGACTTGTGAGTCAAGTGGTTTTTTTTTTCTTTCTTCTTCTTTTTGTTTTTTTCGTTTAGGGAGAGCTTGATGGTTTCCTAGAAGACAATGAGTTTGAAATACTAGTGAAATGTGATCTTTATTGGGAAACCTTTTCAACATCAACATCAGTGATTCATGAATTTCTTTGCAAACACTCTCACAAGAACCAGGGTTGATGATTGTGGCCATGTGTATAGCATTTAAGGTTTCTATTTTTATTTGTCATTCGTCATTCCTAATCTGTAACATGGGGGAGAAATGAGACTAGGTCCCGGGATACAGGATAGGACATCCAAGAGTTCTACCACATGAGCTAGCCACCTCGTGCGATAGCATTTAAGGTTTGGTTTATGGAAACTCTGTGTGTCTAATTCACTAATCGTATGTATAGATTGATACGTATGCAAAGGAGACTAGCGGAACAAGCTAAAGATTCTACTTTATGACCAAAAAGTGTATAATCAATTACAGGAAAAAGTGTTTGGGTTGATGTACAGATCATATAATTTGTCAGTGCGATTGTCATTTTTCTCAATTTTCGTTTTACGTTTTCGCTATTAATCCTCGCTCACGTTATTTTATCTATCCCAAATTGTTGAACCACTACAAAAAGTCATGTAATTTTGAGATAAAATACTTGCCTTCATTGCTTTATGACTTTCTTTGCACCATTTATTAGAGATCTCATTACGCACTTTAATTTGGTGCAAAGAAACTCGAAAAATGATGCACGAAATTACTTATTTTTCATACAAATATTGCGCAATTTTTGATAGGGGACGACAAATTTGAGACAGAAAAGGAGAAGTTTGGAATATTTTCAAAAAACACTTTTATACTCTTGCTCATATCTATGCACTCGCATTACCTAATTTGGGATTTGCAGTGCGTTTAGGGGTGAAGATGGAAAAAGACAAAAATAATACATACTCCAATATACTTTTTACACCTTTTAATATAATTTCTCATATTTTTATATTTTTATGTACCTGTGGCACATTTCAATACTTTTTTAAAATTTTAACAATAATCTACTTGGCTGTTTTAAACATTTTCCAAGAGAAAAGGCAGAAGATGCTACGAACATAAACATTCGGACACAACACCGTAAACAACGCCTTACATGCATAAACGTAGTTCGTGCATAATAAATCTGTGTGGAACTTACGCGTATGTGAGGAGTCTAGTTCGTCGTATCATTTTTGGAGGTTGAAGTAGTGTGTAGGGTTGTGACTTGTAAAAGTGCGTCAAGTGGAGTTTGTTTTGTCTTTTAGGGAGAGCTTTGATGGTTTCCTAGTAGACGATGAGTATGAAACGTGATCTTTCTTGGAAAACCTTTTCACATCAATTTCCAACTTTATCAGCAATTTTTTTCTCCGCCAACTCTTTCCTTTTCTCCACAAACTTACTTTTTTCCCCTCTTTTCAATTTTATTTTATTTCAAATTGATCCTGTTGCACTCTATTCTATTTAATGTGATGAAGTAGACGTTTTGTTCGGTTGGGTTTCAAAACTCGATCTCCATTTTATAATCAGTGGGGTCCTTTAATTCAAAATATTTTTTTTTCTCTTCTTTCTAGTTCGGGAGACACTATCTTAATGCCTAAATTGTGCACGAATAGGTTGGTGGGGTCCATTTCAGAATCTCATACAAATAATTCTAGCCATTCATCAATTTTAAAAATAAATTGTTTGAGTCGCTTTGAAAAAAGTTAGCTGTTACTTTTGAAAAGTTAGCCGTTCATTGATTGCAGTTTTGCGACCGAGTTGCGAGACTGCAATCGATTATTTGTGAGATACCAGAGAAACTTTTGAAACGCTTTATGTTAAACAGCAAGTAGCCAACCTTCGGGTTAGACGAAAAGGGATGCGTAACACTTTTCTCTTTTCATACCCTAAGCTCTTCGCAGTGGCGGCTCCAGGAATTCTTGCGAGAATGTACAGAAATTCTATTACAGTCTTCTGGGAATTTATAACTGTACATAAAAAAATTCTACTATAATATCTAGGGGCAGAGAGAGAGTAGGGCCAGGGTGGGCCCTGGCCACCCCATACTTATAAAAATAAAAAATAAAAAATTTGTCGGATCTCTCAAACTCCCAATGAAATTTAGTCTGCAGTCAATCGTAGATGATTTTCGAGATTTGAGAACATGTTGTGTTGCACTTTGATAGATTGTCAAGCTACTTTTGCTCTATCTTGTGATTCCCATCATATTTTTTACCAAGGGTAAGCTAAGTGCAAATTCAACAGGGTAAACTAGAGATCTCCCTCTAACGGCCTTATTTCCTGTATTGGTTAATTTGTTGGGCTTGGTTATCTGTGAACTCTCACATATAGTGTCCCGGGTTGGTACTTTGTACTTCATATGTGATGTAATTGATCTCTCTTCTATCGATTGACAAAAAAAAAAAAAAAACTTGTGATCTCCGCCTTTGGCTTATCATTTCAATATAATACCTAGCTTCGACTTCGATATTTACCCCAATAAAGAATTTTCTTGATTCTCTCCATTTCGTTTTGTTTGTTGGGAGAGGTGAGAGTGCAAAGAATAAAGATCGACGTTCTAGATCCGTCCTCTACCCCTTCTCTTTTTGATAAATTATAGATCTTTTTTCTTTTTGATTAATTATAAATCAGTCGTTGGATTGTGAGTTGGACTAAGTTTGGACCAAAATTTGAATGGGTTAGGGAAAAAAAATTATGGTATGGGCTAAAATGTATCCGTCATTGGGATTGGATATTCAAATATTTTAGGCAGGATTTTTCAAACATTTTAGATAGGATGTTCAAACATTTTGGTTAGAATGTTCAAAATGACAAATTTTAAAAAGGATTTTTTTTTTAAAATGTATTTCTTAAAAAATTCAAGGTGTTTGGGTGACCATCCCGGACTCCACTTGGAACCGCCTCTGGCTCTTCGACCGGGCCTCTAAATTATTTTTTGGTTTCCTAAAATCAGCTCATAACTCTAAACCAAGTGCACTGCAATGGATACTTCTGATGTAACGTGTTGCAGAGGGCATCAACGTTTTTTTATCGGCAAGGGCATCAACGTTAAACACACCGCAACTAGTGTTATCGAGGCATGCAATCGCATTACTTGTAGGCATTGCCTCTTTTGTGCTGTCTACAGACAATCTCACACACATCACTATCATGTGCATTCACATCATGGTACTATATTATAAGGCCTTGTTCTCCAATAAATTTTAGGTATTGTAGAGGGTAGAATTCTGGAATCCGTATGGTACCTCTAAACCTGCAAGACAGAGAACCGTTAGAGTACCTTTGCCCTTCGTGGCAAAGGCCCTCCGATGCTTAAGTTAGTATCACGTACTAGGAGGAAACCGGAAATCACGCAAAGCATGTAAACACGAATTACAGCGTACCTTTCTTCATGGGTATCGTACCTTATTTATAGATGCAGGGTGCTGGTTGTCCGAGGATCCTATTCTCATTAGGAATCCTTTCCTATACGGGTCTCCTTTATGCAGTAGCATTCCTTTCCATGTAGGACTCATTCCTATATGCTTGTGTACTCCGAAACTCAATAGGATTCTACATTCCTAATCTGATATGGAATGATCACGTCATTTCCTTAAACCGCGGGATACGCCTCTTATCACGTAAGAGAGTATTCTAGACTATTCCAGAACGCTTTGCCGTTCTGTTAGCCCAATAGCGGTATAGCCGTGCTGCCACGTAGGACGGCTATACTGTTGTCGGCCTGTAGACCCTGGGGCCGAGCTATTCGTAGCTCGGTCCTGATCCTGCACCCTATCGTGGTGTCATGGTCGATTACGTACTGCGCGTCCGGCCCTACTCGTGGCCTCTCTAGCTCGGCTCCCCTGTAGGGCATATCCACGTTGTATGGCCGAGCTAGGGCACCTAAGAGGGAGTACGGGTTTTACCCACTCCAGGTAGATTTTATGAAAATCTCATAAAATGGGCATTTTATGGAAAAGTGATAAAATAAAGTTGTTTTCCCAACTGATAAAATGTAGTAGTTTTCCTATAGGTTTTAGGAGGATTTTATGAAAATCTCATAAAATCACATTTACATTTTATGTGTTGAGATTAAAGTATCATAAAATGTAAGATTTTATGTACCTAAAATCTATTGGAGAACAAGACCTAATTTCAAAGTCCTCTTTCGAGCTATCTGATATAGGTGAGCTAGCATTTAATTTATAATTGGAAAATGCTAACGTGTGCCCAATATGCACATGTTAATGTTGAAAAAATGTATTGGAATATGTGAAAAGTGTATAGGAATATGTGAAAGTGTATTAAAAAGTATAAAAAAATGTATTGGAGTATGTGTTTTGTTTGTTTGTTTGTGTGCTAGCAAGACCCTTTATAATTTAGAAATCTCTTAAATCACGTTAGCAAGACCCTTTATAATTTAGAAATCTCTTATTTATTCCTTAAATGTCACTCGTGAAGAGTGACTAGTCTTTGATAAATTTGATATTCTTAATTTCTGTCTTAAAAAAAAAAAAAAGTCCTCTTTCGAATACTAATCACATGCATGATGTAAATCCCAGTTAATTTGTGACTGCAAAAAAAAATTCATCAAACTCTTCCTTCAATACTTTGACCTCCCAAATATTTTTCTTGGAATATGCTAATGTGTGCCTATTGGGCACACGTTAAAGTTGAAAAAATGTATTGAAATGTGTGAAAAGTGTATGGGGATATGTAAAAGTGTATTGAAAAATATAAAATGTGTATTAATTGGAGTGTGTGTTTTTTGTTTGTTTGTTTGTGTGTTTAACATGTGCCCCAAGACCCATTTTTCTTTGTCATCACAAACACTTTTTCAAACTTTTCATCTTCAAATTGACACATAGGTATCTCTTTAACTCACCGTACCAGATTGTTTTATCCCAGGTATATTTTATGTGATTCAAGATTGAGCTACAATTACGGTTTTTTTTTATATTTTGTTATTCGTTATTCCTAATCTATTACATGGGGATGAGGGAATGAGACTCGATCTCGAAATGCAGTGTGGGACATTCAAGAATTCTACCGCATGAGCTAGCCACCACTTACTAATTATAGGTTAAAAAATAAAAAGAACGCACGATTTTTTTTTTATTTTGTCCAAAAACGAATCTTCTCCATTCTTTGTCCAAGAAGTGTCTACTTGAGTTTTGCCGTTATACGACTGCACGTCCTCAAAATTTTGTCGCTATCAAAGCAACCTATTTGTCCAAAATCATCTCCTTTTAACTCCAACATTTCCTCCACGGCCGGAACTTAATCCAGGAATTTGTTAGGTTTCATGCCACCATTGAATTCTGGCTTGTCAAGTTTGAAGCCAATATTCCATCTTATAGAAATTGCTCGCATTTTGGATCCTCCCCCTTCATGGCATGTTCGCAACAATTGGGTAGTCATTTTCATCCTCAACATAAATCATCGTCCTCCTCCTAACGTAAATTAGGGGGTTGATAGCAGGACACAACGTTAGCTACCGTCATGGCAGATATTGTGATCTGCTAACCGTCATGACAGATATTGTGATCTAAGCAACTCAAATTGCTCGTCCTAAAAGGGCCTCCAATCGTGCTTCTCACGCTTCATCATCGCACTCATACACGTAGATGACCTCCTCTCCAAACGACAATAATCGATTACGAATCGAACCTTTGATATGATACTGTTTATACCCATTTTTGGCAAATTGGCCTGTGATAGGGCATCGTGTGTTGGGTTAATTTATGCGTTAATATTTTGAGTGTTTAAATAAGTGAAGGCAGTTCAAACAATAGTTTGATCGTATTTGCTTACAGGGGTTATTGTGCGGATTTCCAGGGAACCAATAGCTAATAAAAGAGGGAAAATCAGGTAGGCCAAAAGCTGAGTGCACTACAAAAAATTTGATCTATAGTGACAACTAGGTTGTCACTATAGATCAAATTTTTTGTAGTGGTGCCTCGCAGTTTCAATTTCAGTCAATTGTCTTCAATTTCACAACATTTAAGTTTCTTAACTTGTTTTATTTTTGCATTTAAACTTCTAATCATGGAGTTAGCAAGTTTTTTTGTCTTTTCTCTTATTCAAAGACGCTGTTACTCGATCCACTAAAATACAATTATATAACTTTTCAGTTTTCATTTTGCTATTTACTAAATTTGAAGTCCTTATGGTACAAGACATAATCATCTCACTTTTTATGGTCTTTTCAAGGATCGTAAATGCAGTTCTTGGATAGAAATTGGAATTAATTAAGCTTAGGACCTAATTCACGAGTAGATCACTTCATGATCTTGGCATGCCCTTCCTTCCTTGAGCGTTTATAGAGCATAAGAGCAAGCCCAGCAAACTCCCTAAATTTTTCTCTACAAAAAGTAGTGAATAGTGTTTTATTTACTCACATCTCTTTCAACACTCCAACAATCCTCTCTATTAATTTCTCTATACCAATTAAATAATATAAACTAATACATATAATATATATTATACACATAAAGAGGAGAGAGAGGAGAGAGAAAGAAAAGAAAAAAGGATTAAAAAATGGGTAGGGAGTGAATAGTGGCTCCCTAAACAGAGGGGTATTTAGGGAGCTACTGTTCATCAGAGTATTTTAGGGAGGGGTTTAGGTAGTCTGTTGAAGCTTAGTTTTGGGGTTTGACTCCCTAAAATAGGGATAGGGAGGGATTTGAGTCATCTGCTGGGCTTGCTCTAACAGATACCAACTCACGTAGCATAAAAATTGAACAAGACGAGAATTTCTCATCGAGAATGAAAACAGCTCTTCTACAAGTCTGTTTGAATCCTTTGATTACCACTTACCAGAATTATAGGAAAACAAAGTGGTGCTCTCTCTAAAGAAACTTGATATCATTCATAAAATCAATTCCCAAGCCAAGAGGCTTACATCGTTTCTATGACAGAGGATCGCACCCACTAGGCTTTGATATGGCATATTTCCCTCTTGAACTTCCAAGAGATCGGTAAGTAATGCAATCATTTCAATCGAAGAGCCAGCTTCCTTCTACCAAAGGTTAGCGACTCTACTGATAAAGAGTCACGTGACAAGAAACAGGGTGAGAAAGAACAATGCGATGATGCTGATACAGAAAGCCCAGAGGAAGACCAACCGCGGGGGGCAGTGTGAGTGCTTATTCCAATTGCCCATTTCAAGCATAGACGACACCGGAAGATGTTGAACATTTTGCGCCTTTCATGTGCCATGCAACCTTCCAAAATCAAGTTGAGCTCTTAATTTCATGGTATCACACAATCGAAAAAATGTGCAAAACTTTGCTAATGAATCCGTTGGGATTGATTCTTTAGTTTTTACCTTCATTGAAAGCCTTCAACTGCTTCTCTCGCTTGTGAGTCGTGACTCTAATTCCAACACTCAAGGCCGTTAGTGAGCCAATCAATGATCCGAAGAGGATGGGAGTGGATCTTTCCTCATTGGTCCCCAGGCTTGATGAGGTTTATTCAGTAAACACTCTTTTATTGACTCACTCATACGTGTAGTGCGGTCAAAGAATATTCCCTATTTTTTTATGACCTATGTTTTTAAGCTATCTCGCGCTCGCGGTCAAAGAATATTCTCTATTTTTGTATGACCTATATTTTTAAGCTAGCTCGCGCTCAATTTGACTAATTCTTGATTGGCTCATTAGCGTGAGGCCCATTTAACATTGGGGCAAAGCCCCTTATGAACTCGTTTCAAAAGCCTTGATAGCAAATGAGAATTCTGAAACCCAAGAGCTTAAAATTGAGAAATTTTTTAAATCACATGTCTCCACCATCAAGCCCATTAACTTTGAAGATACAAACATATGGATTGGTCAAAGTTGACAAGGGCTACCAGCCTACCATGCAGCCCTCCAGGGATGGGTCAAAGTTGTCGTGCCCACTTTCCTCTGAAAGACAAAAGGAGCTAATTAAAAAAATTGGATATGGCAGGAGAAGTACATTTGAAAAACGTTAAATTGTATTAAGAAAAGAGATGTTTGCGTTTACAAGTTCCCTAAAAAGGAATCTTAAAGTCTTATTCCCCTTAATTTATTTATGTGATTTTTTAATATTTCTTTGGTGTTGTATTTATTTGAATTTCGATTATAATTTTATATTTTTTTTAATTCATCTCGTCGAAACAAATTACGAAGCTCAAAGAAGGGAATTTTTTTTTGAAAAAGACAAAAAAATAAGCAAAACGAGGCCTAAAATTTCAGAATTGGAACCTTGTGAAAAACCAGGGCTATTTGCGAAATTCTTATGAAATACTACTAATACATTGTTGGAATTCTCCTGTCACATTCAAACAGTACCCGGTTTCCAAGTTGTCTCCCCCCTTTTTAATTCTTCCCCCCCACCCTGTATTAACTTCAAGAATTACATGCCATATTTAGACATATACTGAACGAACATACATAGAGAAAGAATTTCAAGTACAATCATTTCTGGGTTTCACAATGCAGGTCAGTTCCAATCCAATCATACACCTGATTTTCGTTAAATTTTCTTTTTGATTAGATCTGGTTGATGTTGCAACTTGCAATGCTTCTTTGTTAAAGAAGTACCCAAATTACCAATTCATTTGAATTTGAACTTTTCTTTGTGTTTGTTCCAGATAAGAACAGTACAAGTTCGTAACCTTTCAGATCTAGCCAGTGAGAGAGAGATTCACGAGTTTTTCTCGTTCTCTGGTGATATAGAACACATTGAGATCCAAGGCCGAGGGTTAGTTTTCCTTTGCTTTCCATTCACACAAGTACCGTATGGGTTAAGCTCCTCTCCTTGCCTCTATCCTTCATACCCTTCGAGACTCTTCAAGAATGATCCAAAGTGTTCATCCCGTAGATTTTGCAAAGAAATACATCCACTATGTTCAAAAAATTTACTTGACATCCATTATATAAAAGAAGTTGCAAACGGTTTATGCATTTATTTATATCCGATCAACTTGATTCCCTCCTGAATATGATGAATGTGCAAAGATGAACGATTTTGATCATTATTGTGGGTCCCAAGTGGATCTGGAAAAGAGGAGTCTTAGACGGGTATGGTGGATAGAAGTATGGAGAGGAGCTTAATCCGTACCACATTACTCACATTGATAGTTTGATGTTAAAATTGAGGAATGTTGGCGTTTATTAATGTTTTAGGTTTTGGTTATTTGGTTCTGTTTTGGCGTCTCTGGAGTGAATTGAGATTTTGTGCCTAAATTTTGGTTGCAGTGATTCAGGGCAACCGAGGACTGCATTTGTTACATTCAAAGATCCAAAAGCCCTAGAAATTGCGTTGTTGTTATCGGTATCACCTCAAGCTGTCTCTTTTTCTTGTTTATGCATTTCTTGCTTTCCCTGCTGTTACTTTGTCAAATGGGTTTCATTTTTCAGATCCTAAATAGCACACTCCTCTTGGCTAGAGTATGTATATCTGTATTTTATTGAACCAGTAGCGTAGCCGCGTGATAGGGGTGGTGCATGAATAGCATCGAACCCTTAACCGCCATAGAAACCAGGATGAAATAGATAAGTATAACGGAAATTTGACCTTTGTTTAGCGTTTGTCGGAGTGGATTCTCCCCAAGAACCAAATAGATTTAAGCAAAGGCAGGTTTGTAGTGTGTTTAATATAATTCATCAGCTAATGCACATGTTCAAGTAGTAAGTATACCAACTTTGGTCTTTGTTGTAGCCTGGCCAGAATCCATGCTTGTTAGCTTATCCCGTGTGGGCCTTCACGCATGTTTCCATATGATGGTAATGATGTGCGGGAGTAGATATGGATATGAGCTGCATGGTAATTACGATTTGGGTAAAAGAAATGAAGAGAATTTAAGTAGGTACCAGGAGTTTTGAAAGGAGGCAAACAGGTAAGGCACTAGCTGATGTCAACCAGTAAAAAATAATTCCAGGAAAGGAATTTTGCATGGGAAAGTGCTCTAGGGATGGAGCAGTCTTGATTCCACTTTCCTTTGAAACCTCAGGATGTGTTTAATTGCATTTCATGTTAGAAGGAAATAAAAGGACAAATGAAAGAGGTTCTGGAATTAGAAGTTTTGGTGAGCCAGTGAGGCATGCTATTGCAGTTCTGTTCCTTAACGGCTAATTTCATGTCTGGCCATTGCAAGGCATTCCAATAAAGTACTGCCAGAATTCATATCATATTACTCCTATGATGATTTCCATCTTTTATTGCTTCTTATTGGCTTATGGAGAAAGAATTCCTTTCTGATTTTCTAAACCATGTATGCTACTTATTGACATTATTGAGAAAGAATTCTTTCCGGACACCAGTTGAATAGACAAATACCCTTTAAAATGTGGAATACTTTCAATGTTTTCTAAAGCAAAGTTAATTGCGTCGTGCTTATGATGTTGGTTTCGTGGTACCGTTGAGAAGAGGATATATTTTATTGGCTATTTTAGAATCTATTTCATACTTTTACTTCTGATGTTTGTAATTGTCATTTGTGATTTATTGATTTTCCGCTTACAGAAGACAAATGGAACCTTCTGGTGTTGTATTTATATTATCCCTACATTCTGCAGGGAGCAACTATCGTGGACCAAATTGTTGGTATAAATGCTGCCGAAAACTATGTACCAAGGGCTGAGACTACGGTAACTTCATTCCCAATATCTGTAATCCCTTCCCCAGTTCCTTAATGTATTTACATTCCGTAGTGCAATTCATGCAGGAAATCGTTATGGTGGACAATGCGATGAACTTGTCTCCTGATAATATGTCTCCAAGTACCGAGGTAATTGGATACATTATCACTGATTCCAGATGTTAAGTATCCTATGATGAAATCTATCTTTTGGCATATGGTGTACTCCCAATGTTATTAGGTCTTCTTCAGGGAGTGTCTTGTTCGAAAAAGTATCAAACATTAATGATGGAATCATGCAAGGCTTGTGGGTTCAATTCTGTGGATTCCATGTCTTGAAAATCTTTCCTTTTCAGGCAAAATTAATGGATCAGCAGGAATAATCTCAAAATACAGTAGATTGTTTACGTAAATGATCTGCAGAGCAGATTGTGATTGTTTCTTCATCAAGACAAAACCTTTACTAATACCTGGTGCATGACCCTTCGTGATGTCACAATAATCAAGTCAAGCCTGCAATGCCTTATGTTGGTGCCATAATTTTTCACAAATCATTTTCCGTGTGTTTCAAATGGTAATATTATTTTCATCACTATTTTCAATATTGCCCGGTGTTTGGATAACCCATAGTGAGAAGAATATTTTACAGAAAAAATGTTTCTCTCCAAATACCTATGAACCAACTTACAGAGTAAATTTGCGGAATCATTGCGCCAAAAAAGCTGCAACATTTCAACCCCTAACAGTTGGACAAGAAGAGATCTGACGTTCCAACTAGGGGAGGAGGGGGGGATGTTCAGTGTAGCCTTGCTTGCTTTAAAGCTATATTTTTTTCTCTTTTTGCCATTTCAATTATTCCAGGGGTTATTCTTTTTGTTTGTCGGAGAATTTTTGTTGGGGTTACACCCAAACATCAAAAAATGAGAGTAGCAACAAAGTTTTTAACATGAACATTTACCTGAAATATTTCTTAAAATTTGTTCTGAAACAAACGGAACCTTAGTTAAATATGGGTGCTTCTGGGCTCTTTTGTTTACACTAATTTGAATGTCTCCAAATGAGAGGAAAACAGATATGGAACTAGAATTTAAGATAATCTCACTTTTTTGTTCAAAGAAACTAGTGAAGCAGAATAAGTCATAATGTAACCTTGGTTCCAAATACCTTCACTGCACATTGTGCAGTCGTTTGCATGACCAGCTGAATAATTTTCAAATTTGAAGTAAATAAGGTTTACCTCACTGGGGTTTATCGACAATTTTTTCTCATGACTACCCTGAAAATAATTTCCGGACTCGCCACTGAAATCTTGTGACCTTACTGTAAATCTGTGATCTATCTGTGCAGGAAAAATCTAGTTCTCCGAGACATGGGAGAGTTTATGTTACCAAAGCTCAGGATGTTGTTTCCAGTATGCTGGCAAAAGGTTCAGCTATCAAACAAGATGCTGTGAACAAGGCTAAAGCATTTGATGAGAAGCACCAGTTGAGAGCCAATGCATCTGCCAAAGTCATTTCCCTTGATAGGAGAGTTGGGCTTACAGAGAAACTGACTGTTGGAATTTCGGTGGTGAATGAGAAAGTCAAGACTGTGGACCAAAAACTTCAGGTGTCAGATAAAACAATGGCAGCATTGATGGCAGCGGAGAGGAAACTAAATAACACAGGATCTGCAGTTAAATCGAGCAGGTATCAAAATTCTCCCATACAAGACTCTTTTGGTTTATTTTATGCCCATGTATGCTGTGTGATATCGAGATCTTTGTCACATAATTCCTGTTCATAGGGTATCGTACCTGCACTGGGTATCACACTTGCGCTCAAACCTTGAAATATTTCTGTGAAATTCGTGAATCCAGTTTTTCTAGGGTCCCAATTCACTTTCCATAGCACACAAATTTCGAGTATATGCACCGACTGTCCTACACGTAGGTCATTTCTAGCCAAGACTCGCTGAATAAAATAACTTAACGTCGCTTGCGAACCAATTGTATTGTTGCCAGGGCAACTATGAAGCATCAGGACCTCACTGCGCACAATACAGATAAACAAGATTTAGGTTCCAAATAATGATTGCGACTTTGTGAGAGTTGAACCTGCAACGAAATGCATAAAAAGTCAGACACCAGCTGTCGATCCAATCCAATTCATATGTCCCAAGCATTGTGAACACTGTCTTTTACCGGAATGTAACTGAATTTTTAGTCTCAAAAAAGCACAAGAAACCTGATAAACAAACTTTAAACTGAAGCAAATACTAGACACAAATATGTAGAGAAGAGCAAAATAGATCTTCTAAGCAAGATACTATTGTATTCAATGTTTCTCTAAAGCAGAAACCCCTTTCTTTCTTTCGTTCTTTCTTTCTTTCTGCTCTATTCTCAGTGTCCTACGTTTATAGGCATAAACTACATCAAGGCATTAATTGCTTGTCTAGGCATTTTGGCCATCAATCTAACATTGTTAACTATTCTTGGGGCTGGTCAGATATGTGGCTGCAGGAACAACTTGGTTGAATGGTGCTTTCGGTAAAGTGGCCAAAGCTGGGCAAGTTGCTGGTACAAAAACAAGAGCGAAATGGAATTTGGCTGTATCAAATTTGACTGCAAAGGTCGTGCCCCCCTTTCCTCTCTTTTGTTTCTTATGCCATTTCCATAAAGAAAATATTTTTGGCTATTCTCGAATTAGTGTTTAAAATCTGAAGGCTATGAATTTAACTATAAGAAGGATATTGAAGCGGGAAGAAAATGATAAAGAAGAAGAAACAGAGTTGAGGCCAGTTTGGTATGAATACGCTAAATGGTGTTAAACTGCATTTGTGTTATTTAGAGGCTCAAAATCCTGGGCATCGATTATATCCAGTGCCTCGACCATCAAACATGAAATTGCTAAACCCTCATCTTCCCCAAATAAAGCTTTTATCATGCTTGCGTACAAATCAAATGTCTTGTGCCTCCTTGTTACTTGGAAAACCTCTCTCTCTCTCTCTCTCTCTCTCTCTCTCTCTCTCTCTCTCTCTCTGTGCATCGTTTGTTGCTTACACTATTGTTGTTCTCACGGATGCAGGATCCACCAATTGCTGTATAAAGGATCGTGCAATTTGCTCCTGGCAACATACCTTAATTCTTCGATTGATACCATGGGTTTTGTAATCTGAAGTTGTAACATTCCTGTCCGAGTGGACAAATTCTGCAAGCCTGAGTGCCGCTTGTGCCTCTATTTTTTTTCCCCTTCTTTTTGTTTTTTGTTTTTTTTGGTTAGCTATGTAATTCATTTGTCAGTTCATTTCATTCTTTCTTACTTCCTACTCCAGGGTATTTGATGCGTTCTGCAATATCTCAGTGACATTGGCTTTCTAATTGTTTGCAAATGAAATGTCATGCAA
The DNA here is from genome assembly GCA_036023075.1 of Gaultheria prostrata. Lineage (NCBI taxonomy): Eukaryota > Viridiplantae > Streptophyta > Magnoliopsida > Ericales > Ericaceae > Gaultheria > Gaultheria prostrata. The sequence goes on from JAXBDA010000543.1 coordinate 47,311, forward strand.
AATGGTGTTGTATTACTTTTTTGTAAGGTGCAACACATTTTGTTACTTTGATTTTGCCCCAGATTAGAACACTTCATCTCACAAGAGTAGAATCGAACCTGGGTTACTCGCCCCGTAAAAAAGAGTGCCATCGAAGCCATGTTTGGTTTTGGGAGAAATGGCTTCGAAGAGGGTTTGTTCGAGCATAGTTCACAAATTGATGCGTCGGCTGAGTCCTTTTTCCGTCATTTAACTCCCGTATGGTATGAAATTGCAAGCTGACCTAGTTGGTCGGGTGTTTGGCCAAGTTTTCATCTAGGTCAAGCGTTCAACTTTTATAACACCGCTAACTTCTTTAGAATTTCTTTACGGTCCCTAAAAAGAAAAGAAAAAACCTCCACAAATAGCAAGCGAAGTTAATTTTGTTTTCAATTTGTCAAAAACATTTTTCTTGAAAAAGTGCACTTGTATTTCATTTGTCTTTTGGAGTAGAGGTCACGTATTTCATTTTTTTAAAGAAGACAAAAACATTGTGAAAATGATTCTTGGTTGTGTTTCTTGGTCAGCAATCAAGAGTTGTCATACCTGACTTTCTGGATAGATTGCTTAGAAATTAGAATGGCTTTTGTCAACAGCAGCTTTTCTTCTTGTTGTACCATAGTTTTTTCCTTTTTTTTTTCTTTCTAAACGATCGGGGTTGTCTGGATTAGCTTACACATACTTCGACTATTTTCCTCTCCTGATCCAATCAAAGCAGACCATCCATGCCGGGACTAGTTCACAAGAAATTACTTTCTGACCCCAATAATCAAACCCTGGTCAACTGCATAGAGAGCAAACTCACCAAACAACCGGACTAACTCTTGGGGCTATTGTTGTACCTAGTTGAACGTTAGCTGGGAGTAGGCAAAGGTAAACTACCTTTGAAGATTAACCAGATTATAAAAACTGCCTATCCAGGTTTTTCTAATTTTTTTAGACAATATATACGTTTTCCAGTTGTCTATATTAGACATTTTCTTATGAAACTTTTTCAACGAGAAAGTAAAGCAATTTAATAATTTTTTTTGCAATTGTGTGCTAAAAAAAAAAAAAACATTGCAAGTCATCATATTGGGTGGATTTCAAGCCTTAAAAGCAGGGGATGTATTGGCTGTTGATTTTGGGGAGTAACCAACCATTAAATTATCTGTTAAAAAAAAAACCCCCCATTAAATTACAATTACATGAGCATCAAGAATGGGTAGCCAAGATGGTTAGAAAAAAAATGTTATAAAACCTATAACTTGCTTAAATCTCTGGAAAGCACAATAAATCAGTTTTGGGTTTAAGTAAGTTTTGAGGAACAAATAAAGTCTCTTGTTCGACTTTCAGTTAAAGCAAAATTCTTTGAAAAACCCTCCGACAAAGTGAAAACTTGCGGGGAATAACTTGGCTCCGACTTACCGTGAGATCATATGCAACCCATGGTAGGTCGGTTGGTTGAGGGATTTCGAGATCAGAAAAGAGAATTTATTATTATTATTTTTTGCCATTCGGTATACATCGGGAGGTTAGCGGGGAGTTAGTGAGTTAGTCCGGAAGAAGACTAGAAGCTATCTATAACCCTAAATTCCAAACACCTCCACCGAGGCTCGAACCCTGATCTCGTTTGTGGGAGAACCAGGAGATAATCATGGTGAGACTGCAAACCTTTGGTTAGAAAAGAGGTTGACATGAACAGAGAAATGATTGAACATGTCAAATCACTTGAGATCGAAGGTCAACTAAAATAACAAAAGTTTATAAAAATAAAGTGCAAAAGTTATACACTGGTGTATACCTATAACATGCAAGGTCAGGGTCATGGGCAATTTATAAAAGGTTATAATGTGTTGCTGAATTGACCAATGTTATTAAAGCAAATCATATGGGATTATAGAGTCCCCAAATCTGCTCATCCCTTGATTGTATTGGTGGTGTGACAACCTTATTGACAGATTGGCAGATTGCATAAAATTTCCGCCGCTTGGCATGAATTTAATGGGAGTTTGGTAAAGATTTTGGAGCGTCATCTGGATTTTAATTTTGGATTATTAAAGTGTTTGGCATAAGAATGTATTATGTTGGAATGTATTTTCAAAACACGAGGTCTTTGAGAATCTAGCTACTTTTTAGCTTTTTATTTTTGAGTTTTTGGTTTTTTAGATTTTAATCAGAATGTGTTTTGAATTTGAGAGAAGTGTTTGGGAGAAATGTACAGAATTCATTTTGCAACAGGTGCAGTGCTTGAGAGATATGTGTAGAATATATTTTATAAGTCTTTTTGTTAATCAAAATGGAGAAAATAGAAAATGAGAAATCAAAAAGCTCTTCTCAATCTACTTTTAACTTCTTCTCTAGTTTCATCAAATTGGAAAATGAGTTTTGGGAGAATGACTTTTGGGTGTTATCCCCGAGTCACCCAGAATTAGAAAAAAAGAATAGGAAAAGTAGAAAAGCTGGCGGCCAAACACGGTCTGATCACAATTAGAGTAATCTTTTTGTATTTTTCCTTATTTGGCTCTTGTTTTTATCCACCAACCCCTTTAGCAGAAGCTGCATAATTTTGAATTCTCATTACTCATTAGTATCAGGCTATAAAACTACAACAATAGTTATTAACTGACATTTCTTTTATTTTGTTGATTTATAAAATGAATGAAGTTCCTAAATAGATTTACTTATTTGGCAAAAAAAAAAATGAACACATCCTAAAATTAAGACATGATATATTTCAGCGTTACAAACACATATGAAATAAATTCAACAAACCACAATGACATTAGCAGCTACTGCAATGAAGTTTTTCAAGAAATGAATATTTCCAACAACTATAAGGATACAGGAACAAAAAAAAAAAAAAGACCTTTGATTCATGGCACAATAGAAAGAAAGAATAGTTTAGAATAGAAAATGGAAATTGATATTGGCATTTCTCATTTTGTCTCTATTAGGTGAAATTATTAAATCACCCTTATACTTTATAATTATATTTTTCTCTTACTTTCGAAATACAAGGGTGATTTAGTAACTTCACCTAACAGAGACAAAAAAAAGGAGTGCCACTAATAAAATGGAGAGTGCAAATATCAATTTTCTAGAAAATCTAATTTTGTGCGTCTTTAAAAAAGTACTTCCTCCGTTCCTAAATAAGATCCCCACTTTCTCTTTCTTGCCTTTTTTCAAATCAAAAAATGAAGTACTTTCGTGTATCATTTTTTGAATTTTTTTGCACTGAATTAAAGTACTCGTCAAGCACTTTAATTTGGTGAGAAAAAATTCGAAAAATGATTTACGAAAGTAGTTCATTTTTTTATTTGAAAAATAGCACGACTTTTCGTAGTGGAACATTAATTTGAAACGGAGGGAGTATCTAATTCCCAGTGACCCAACTATAAGTACAAAATTTTAGGAACATAAAATGTACATAACGCAATGGGGGATCCATTTTTGGGTCCCATACCAGTAATATGAACCGTTCATTAATCTTAAATAATTTTTCAAGTGGTCTCGCGAAAAATCAACTCAATCCAACATGCATAAGTGGTTGGTCCAATATTCTCACGTAAGTGGTTGGTCCAATATTCTCCTGTTTCATTCTAAATCGATTGAGTTGATTTTTTGCCGAGCCACTCAAAAAATCATTTTAAGATTAATGAACGGTTTGAATTATTTGTGTGAAATCCAAAAGTGGGGCCCATACGTAATCTATACATTTTATGTACTTAAAGTTTCTGTACACTTAGAATTTCCGAATTTCCAAAAATATTTTTTGAGATCTAATTTGATTTAAAATTTATTGAGGCTGACAAGGATGCTCAAATGTTATGAGTTTTTTGCCATTCGGTATACTCCCTTCGTCCCAAATTGATGGTTCTTCTTTCCATTTTAGAATGTCCTAAAATACTTGTCCTATTCTAAAAACATCCATCAAAATAAGGCCATTTTCTAATTTCACTCTTAAAAAGTACATTTTCCATCTCAATTGACTTGTCCATTATCTTTTATTTCATAACGGTTCTTATGATTTTGAAAACTTTGTATAATAAAACTAATTGATATCTTTATCAAACAAGATCCATATTGCATATGTTTTGAGTTTCATATAACAAAGTAGCCCCACAAAATTGGGCCACAGTAATTATTGACCGGACTTAGGGGCAAAACAGAAAAGATAATACAAATTTTTCACACCCCTTAAAAATCCACTTCCCTAAAAGGGGCAAGCAAATTGGGACGGAGGGAGTATATTAGTGGGGGTTATCGGGGGAGTTAGTCTAGAGGCTATCCATAATACTAAACCCCAAACGCATCTACCGAGAACTAGAAGATAACCGCTACTGTGAGTTTGAGCACACATGATTCAATGAAAATCTCACTTTTTTGCCTCCGCCCAAAAAAGTAGGGGAGGTCATCATTATTGTCAGAAATCTCAGGAGTAGTCACTGAAATTTGTTCTGTCCTTTTATGTTGGTTACGTGTAATTCTCCCATTGGCTAAAACACGTACCTTAGATGTGAAACGTAACACGTCAGACTCTTACAGCTAAAAAGATCGCTTGATTGGGAGTCCCACACGTGTACATCTACACCGCTGACGTAATCTGACGGAAAGACAAGTTTATCCTCGGTCGTACAAGCTTCGTCGATGCAACTTCTTGGGGTATTACAGTAATTTCGAACTTTATTATCGTCCGATTCTTTTGAGGTTGACAGTTCCCAACTGCCAATGAACGGCCACCTGAAAACCCCCGACAACTTTTATTTTAATTCATTTCTAATACTACTAATATTGTTACTTTTAATAATTAGTCTCCTTTGGCAAAAAAATCAGAAATTGATTTTTTAGTTTATTCGTTTTGTCCTTAGTCAAGAAAAATTTGTACTTACTAGTTTTGCATCAATTTTTTTATGGTTTATTGGTTCCTCTCGATGAGACAAATCTAATAAGTATGAAATTATAGTGAAAATTAATTATTTTTTGAATAAAGCCAAAATTAATCTAATAAACCACATATTGGCTATATTAAAAAAAAAATTGGTTTTGACAATAATTTTATGTTCTTTAGAGTCGTTTCGTCGAGAGGAACCAATAAACCATAAAAATTTGATGCAAAACTAACATTTGCGAATTTTTTTTGAATAAAGACAAAACGAATAAACCAAAAAATCGGTTTAAGTTTGTTTGCCAAAGGAGTATTTAGGAGTATAAAAGTAAAGAAAGTGAGAGAAAAATAATTTTGTACTTTTACAGATAAAGACAAAAAAATTTATTTTGATAGAAAAAGAATATTTTCACTCTTAATTATTTTTCCTTCTTTTCTAAGTTCCAAACAGAACCTTTTGGAGAAATTTTTCAGTGCCGGTGGATATTGCCCACGTAGTAGCTGGCACCTGCTTGGCAATCTAAGCCGTCTAAAGCGCGATCCAACGGTCCGGAAGAGGAGAGAGAGTGGTTGGGTGAGAGCAGAGAGGGGTGATTAATTTGGGCCCGTCCAAAATACTTTTAGACGATTGAGATCGTGCTTGACATGAATACGTGGTACCCATTCAGTACCCAAATTTTTTTCCTTAAATTGGGTTAGAACTTTTTTGCACAGAGTGAGAGAGACACCACAGAAAGCGTGGCCGAACATATTTCCAGTTTTACCCTTGTACTATCAGGATTTCTGTTCTGGGTCTTTCAAATCTCTCCACCTCTCTCTCTCTCTCTCTCTCTCTCTCTCTCTCTCTCTGGTTTATGCCTTCCGGATGCGGTTGGAGGGTATATTCTTCGGTTCGATTCTCTCTCCAAACACAGTGATATTCACCACGTAAATATTACTCCGAGAGATAGAGACAGAAACCCACAGAAGCTAAAGTTGTCAAATTTTATTCGTCTTCCAGTTATTGAAGTTCTTTGATTCCTTCACTTCTTTGCAACCCAAAGAATCCCAGGTAATTTATTTTACTTCCTCACATTAGTTAAAAGGGTTTTCTTTAATCTCCCGCATTTGATCTTCGCTGATGTTTACCCAAAATTTAAGATTTCCCCCCTCATTTCATGCGTTTTACAATTTTTGATTTTTCAGTTTTTGTTGGTGTTTGTTTTTCTAGTGCTGCCGGTGGGTTGTTAGGTGTCTTGTTGCGCTCATGGATATAAACAATTATACTCGTGAATCGAATGGGATGTGATTTACTTGAAATTTATGGTTTTGGATGGTGGTGTGATCCATTTGATGTGATGTGACGAGATTCGTTGATGATTTTGGATCTGGGTTTTGAGTTGTGTTGATTTAACTATCATATTAAATTGTGATAACCCTCATTTTTATATGGTGATAACTGGTAATCCTCAATTGTGCTTTAAAACTTAAGGCTTCCTTTTCTGTTGGGTGAATTGGGGGCAACGTTTTCCAACTGTTCTTTTGTATTGATGTGTACAGACTGCAGACCAAAGTGTTTTATATCGCGGAATTCGGAAACGCAAGTGTATCACCGTACGATCGGCCGATACATATGTAAGAAATGGTATGGGGGGTAAAAAATGCAGCTCCGTAACGGCCTTTATTTGAAAAAACCCTGCTACAGCCTGATTGGATTGGTGGATCCGGAGCCAAATGCATTAATTTAGGTGATGTAATTAATTGTCGAAGGAGATCACTAATGAGACCGAGTTAATTACTGGGTTTGGTTTCTCTTAGAGTTTTAGGTGTCTATGTATAGTAAACAATCATTGCCACATCCTCTTGTGCTTTAGCCAAGTTGTTGGCTTGTTGCTTGTCTGGATTCAACCATAGTGGAGTGATTGCATTTCTGTTCATGAAGAAAATGGCCATAGGTCCTCTCCCTCCTCTGTACTTGTACGTTCTTATAAGCATACACGTCACACGTTTACGTTGAGACAATGAGGCTAGAAACTCCGCAACATAATACATTATATGATCGTTATCATTTTCTCTGATCTCGGCCTCATTGTTGTGATTTGAACATCCATACAGTGTTAGTAGTCATGGAAATTGTACGCAGGGATTTGATATTACATTTGAAAATTTTACTACATTGACACTTTCAAGTGTTGAGATACAAAACCATAGCCTTTGTGTGCATAAAGTGTGGCATAAAGTTCCTACGTCCTATATTTGCATTACAGGATGCTGGATGGAAATATCCACTATGGTCATGTTTTTATTTTATTTTATTTTGTTATTTTCAGTTGTACTTCTCAAAGATATAACTCACTACGTAGGGCTTGCAAATGCAGTGTGATACATTTCCTTGATGGTGATTGGATCTCTCCGGGGCTCATGATATTTGGTTGGGGTTTGTGAGTGGCGACTTCATCTGGTTTCTCTTCGGGATAAAGATGGTGTGATGGTGGTGGAATAGGAGTTTTTAGAAGGTCTTTGAGAATTTTCTTGCAGATGGAGCTCTCTTAATATTTTGATGCCTGAATTAGAAGGTCTATTAACATGGAATAGACTAAATTAAACGTTTCAAGGGCCAGGCTATTAGCATTTTTACTTGAGATTGACTTGTTAAAAGGATCTTAAGGAATTTGGCTCTTGACGTCTACTGAGAGTATATTTATTGCTAACTGGAGCATTGAGAGTAGTTTTGGTACGGTCACAAGTTACAGAGCTTCTAAAATTCCATATTTAGAGGAATATTATTGTTATGGGGGAGGTTGTTTTAAGTCACAGCCAAAAGCAGAATTTGCAACCAGCTGCTCGTCGGAGTTCATCATGTGGGACCAAGAAAGATCTGTGGCTTGTTGTACGAGAGGGGTCTGTGGCCGATGTGGATTTGGCTTTGGCATTGCTGAAGAAGGGTGGGGGGAATATCAATCCCCGGAACATGTTTGGTCTCACTCCTCTTCATGTTGCTATATGGAGAAATCATGTACCTATTGTGAAAAGGCTACTTGCTGCTGGTGCAGACCCTAATGCCAGGGTATGTTACTTTTTGTCCTTCAGATCCTCTGAGTGTCTTTTTTAGTTTTTTACACATATGCATGCTGTTTAAGTTGCTTTTCATCAACTTGATTCGTCTATTGTTGTATGTGGATTAAGTATTTTATCGTTTAATGCCTTTGCCCCTTCCATATCAGTTTTGTTGTTTTTTTCTTCCCAAAATGGTTCCACCATAGTTGTGAAGTTCACCTTTGCTGTCCACTGTTTGCAATTAAGATTGATAGATTCTTGATTATATATTAGATGGTTGGACAAGACTCATGACTCCTATTCTGTTACCTAGCTCCTGAATGGGACTTTCACACTAGTTTTCGTTTCTTTTAATTAAAGTTCAGCAAGAAAATGATACACAGAATCAGCAGTAAGCTGAAAATGGAAATTCATTTTGTGGCATTATTAGAAAACCTAACAGCTGGTGGAATTCTGAGCTCCTTTCAATGCTGTTGGCCATTAAAAATTTCTGATTGGTGTACACTGCAGTCTTTTGGCTCTCATGATCTATTGCTGAAAAGGGGTTAAAACCGTTAAATTTATTTTTGAATGACAATCTCAGGATGGAGAATCGGGATGGAGTAGTCTTCACAGAGCTCTGCATTTTGGTCATCTTGCGGTGGCAAGTATTCTAATACAATCTGGTGCTTCTACCACGTTGGAAGATTCTAAATACCGAACTCCTGTCGATCTCCTCTCAGGGCCTGTCTCGCAAGCTATAGGGAATGGAGATAATTCAGGTATACTGTTGTCTCTTAACTTTCTAACTTTTAGGCCCTCTTTCTTTGTCTGAATTGAAGTATGGGATTGGACTGTAGACTGTAAATTGAGGGGGACCACATCTCCTGCGTTTTGGTGGATATTTAGGGTTTTGATTGAATATCCATCGGGTATTATTTTCCACAAAATACGGGACATACAATAACGAGGTGGAGGTTGTACTTTTAATCCCCTAATATTTGTCCTCTGTGATGTTATATCCATTCACTGGTACTTGGGCAAAGAGACAGGGCCCTAATGTACATACCGACTGTATATATAATTAGTGTAACCTTGGTGGCTTTTGTTGTGGGTGTCTTTGTAGTCGCTACGGAAGTTTTCAGCTGGGGAAGTGGTGTGAACTATCAACTTGGAACTGGCAATGCTCACATTCAGAAGCTACCATGTAAAGTTGATGCGCTTCACGGTTCATTTATCAAATTGATTTCTGCTGCAAAGTTCCATAGCGTAGCTGTCACTGCTAAAGGAGAAGTCTACACTTGGGGATTCGGAAGGGGTGGCCGCCTTGGGCACCCTGACTTTGATATTCACAGGTGAGGGGTTTTCCGTAAACTATATCCAGTTTTAGCTTGAATATATAATTCTGAACTTGATCGTGGTTTATACTTAATACAATATGTAAACCTTATGCAGTAGTCCATTTGCTTTGCTTTTTTCGAGCAGTTTTAAATTTTTTGATCATGATCATGGTCGGGGTGAACTTGCATATCATAAATCAAGTGCTCTTCATCTCATTTTGCTGCAGCGGTCAAGCTGCTGTTATTACTCCCCGACTGGTGACTTCTGGTTTAGGGGCTCGAAAGGTTAAGGCAATTGCAGCAGCTAAACATCACACTGTTGTTGCAACAGAGGGTGGGGACGTTTTCACTTGGGGTTCCAATAGGGGTAACTTTTTCTAATTTGGCCATTGGATTTTACAAATTAATTTTGTCAATGTCATTTTCTGCTGCATAAGGACAAAACTCTGAAGTCACTTTTATTTTCCTGATTGGAAGATAAAAAGAGAGTTTTGCATTCTAATATTATGTAAAGAATACAAATGAAGAGGGGAATAACAGCTTTTTCTGTAGCAGTCATTATTATTCCTGAATGTATATTTCCAGAAGCAGCGACTAATTTCTTGAACGTATAAATACTAGAGAGGAGGAAACATTACTTGTTCCTTTGATATGGCACAGAGGGTCAACTAGGCTACACTTCTGTGGATACCCAACCCACACCTCGAAGAGTGAGTTCGCTGAGGTCAAAAATAGTAGCTGTTGCTGCAGCAAACAAACATACTGCTGTAGTCTCCGACTCTGGTGAGGTTTTCACATGGGGATGCAATAAAGAGGGTCAGCTTGGTTATGGCACTTCTAATTCTGCTTCAAATTACACTCCAAGGGTGGTTGAATACTTGAAAGGCAAGGTTTTCGTTGGAGTTGCAGCTGCAAAATATCACACAATTGTCTTGGGAGCTGATGGAGAGGTATGTGATTGCTGGATTACTGGATTACAATATGAGTATTGCTACTAGGACTTGTAGTGCTATTGCTATTGCTACTAAGTTGGTAACTACTTAATGGGATTTCATTGTTTCCGAATTCCGATTTCTAGACATTGGAGAGCATCATGCAATTTTTTGGAGAGCTTTTTGTTGGGGGTTTTATTTTTTTATTGTCTTTAGCATGTCTTCTTGCTATCTTGGTTTTTTTTTTTTTTTTGTGACTTGTAATTTTCGTCCTTACCTTAGTTAATCTCTTTTTCGCTTCTGTGAATGTTTTGAGGGTTCAGCGAGTTGATGAAAAGAATAAAAAAAAGTAAAAAATTACGGAGCGTTTAAATATTTTTTGAAAACCAAAATAACCTGAAAATTTTGTCCTATTCTAGGCTTTAGTGAACATTTTCAAATTTGGTGCATACATTTTTTATTTTGATATTAGTCTCGGCTGGAAAAGTAAGATATTGGACTCAACAAGAAAACTTCAGAGAAGACAAAAAGAAGCCAAATAATGCTAAAACTTTAAGAGATGCATTTTTACATTGATGTACTTATTATGTTGATGATTGAAAAATAAAAATGAAACACCACGTCATACCAGTTGACTTGACTGACAGGTATTCACTTGGGGCCATCGACTTGTTACCCCCAGACGTGTTGTCATTGCTAGAAATATTAAAAAAATTGGGAGCACTTCGAAGTTTCATCGTAAGGAACGGCTTCATGTGATTTCTATAGCTGCTGGAATGGTACATAGCTTGGCTCTGACTGATGATGGGGCATTGTTTTACTGGGTGTCATCCAATCCTGACCTTCGATGCCGACAGGTTTCATTTTACTTAACTTGGTGGGTTTCTTGAGGCCTTGCCTACCCACTTGAAATATGTTATTCATCGTTTTTATTTTTCATGTTTTCTAGCTATATTCGCTATGTGGAAGAGCAATAGTAAGCATTTCTGCTGGCAAGCACTGGACTGCTGCGGTTACGGCAACAGGCAGCGTTTATATGTGGGATGGGAAGAAAGGAAAGGATGAACCACCAATTTCAGCTCGCTTACATGGCGTCAAGAGGGCTACTTGGGTTGCAGTGGGAGAAACACATCTTTTGGTTATTGGTTCTCTCTACCATCCCGTCTATCCTCCTAGTGTCGTGCATAGTACTGAGAAGCTCAAAGAAAATGTGACACGCGAATTGGATGAGTTAGAGGAAGATTTTATGTTTAACGACAAGAATTCTGATAGAATAGTACCCACTGTGCAAAAGGATGATGTTAGGCACCGGTCCATACCAACCTTAAAAAGCCTCTGTGAGAAAGTAGCAGCAGATTTTTTGGTAGAGCCACGAAATGCTATGCAGCTTCTTGAAATCGCAGATTCCCTGGGAGCAGAAGATTTGAGGAAGCACTGTGAGGTATTTCTCCAAGCTGTTTACGTCCTGTAAAAAGTTTCAGGACATTGTACTTGTGCAAGTATAACTACTCAATGTCCTTGTTATGCATGAACTTTCTGCATTCTAAATGTGGCTTTTTATTATCTCGTAGCCCCTTGCTTTTGTTTTTTAGTTTTGCTTGTAAATATCCTTTGATTCTTGCCAATCAAAATGAGCTGGTTGATTCTTCTTATTTTATGTGATGTATGCTCTGTTTGGGTCTTTGCAATTGCATTCTTACATATTACTACAGCTTTCCACCGTGCAAATACTCAAATAGGAATGTAAACAAAAGAAGAAAATTAAATAATCATATTCCAATTTAACTTAATTTTTTCTCAATACTTGTACAGTTAGGTGTTAAAACTCGACTTGCTGGTGGTACACTTTTCTATATTTTACGAGTGTGGATATCATCGTCCTAATTATTGAATACTTCCATTAGATATTTATTTCAGTAGCTTTAAATGTCACATTGCCAGATGAGGCTAAGGCATTTCGTTGGCCAGGAATATTGTCATTTCCATTGGATTGGGACCAAATTTTCTATTTCCCTAGCTACTTAGTTATTATTATTAATGATGCAGAATAATAATTTTACCCCTCCATCTAACCACTTGAGCTTTTAGATGAATCAGTTGTTGACAAGTGTTATCAGAACGGACAATAGATTGCATTCACTTGGGGAAAAGGGGCTGGCCAGAAGCAAAGGGGTGTATTGAGGATTTAAGTAGTGATGTTGCCTCTCCATCCTGGGATTTTAGATGAGTTGGTGCTTAAGTGGAGATATAACCAAAATGTTGGTGCAAGAAAAGCTGTCTATAGATGTGAACATGGTTATCAGAATAAGTTAGGCTGGTTGAATTGCAGACCTTACTGTGTTGTACTAGTTTTGTGCCTGTACTACTCTGGATGGTGTACAATTATTCCCTCCAACATTTTGGTTCTGAGGGCGACTGGAGAGGGCTATCAATTTAGATCCTGATAGCCTATTGGATCCGCCAGTTAGCCGAGGTATGTCGCGTGATTTGCTTCCATGCAGCTTAAATACACAAAGCCTGTTGGGGTCCCCCCCCCTTGGAAGATTGAAAATGCGAGAAACAAATTGAAATGGGAGAAATGACTTGAAAACCAAAAGATGAATATTTTTGGTCCTCAAAGTACAATGTAGGTAGTGTGTAAGCTTCATAATTTTATTTATTTGTATTTTTTAAATGATTTGATACGCATATTGGTAAAAGTGTAAAACTATTGCTTGTGAAATTATGTGAAATATTTCACCAAACAGCTGAACTATTGAAGAAAAGGCCCAGTTTTGGAATTGATAAGGTCTCATTTTAAGCCTTGGGACGATTGATATGAGGCTTGGGTGATGTTTAGACTGTATGTCTGATTTGCGCCAGATGTTTACAATACATTATTGTGCACACTTGAGTTGGATGGTTTAGATCGTGCAATATGTTGATTGTATTAGATGGTTTAGATCGTGCAATATGTTGATTGTACGGTAACTATTCAAATATATTATATATGTTACTCGAACTATATATCTTCAAATTGCCCAGTATATTAGGGGCGTATGTGGGGTTGAAGGGATTTCAGGGAAGTACGTTACAGGAATGCGTACTGATGAGACAATGCAGAAAATACTGTAGGATCTTGATTTCAAAGCATGATTTCTCCTGCTCACATGCATGATGTCGGGGATACTTCTTGAAGCAACCATTGCTGCTTACTAAATACCCTTAAGTGATTACATGAGCTGCTTTTGACTCATCAAAATGTTTCCATAACAAGCTATCAACATAATATCAAGAGTTGTGTTTCTACAGTTAAACCTGGTAAAGGAGAATCTAATATGGTCACCATCGTTTTTTGTCCAGAATGACCTCTCTAGATGGAGTCTGTGCGATGTGTTACTAATGGTCCTGGTTAGGTCTATAGTCAATGACAAGATGATGTAATCGATTGTATCTTGAACCGCATTGCATGGGATCTAATTCTTTTCCATGCTTATCCCATTTTTTGTACCTCTCTTATGGGACCTGTCTTAAAAAATTTGATGCAGGATATTGCTATTCGCAATCTCGATTATATCCTTACAGTCTCAGCTCACGCCATTGCTGGCGCTTCGGTAGATGTTTTAGCCCATCTTGAGAAATTGTTGGATTCACGGTCATCAGAACCCTGGAGTTACCGCCGTCTTCCAACTCCAACTGCTACTTTTCCAGCCATTATTAACAGTGATGGAGAGGACAGTGAAAGTGAACTTCAGACTCGCAATAACCATACAAAAAAACTGACTTCAAAGAAAGAGAGGGACAACAGGTTAGATTGCTTTCTACAACCCAATGACACCGATGTGAACAAACAAGTGCGTGCTCTAAGGAAAAAGTTGCAACAGATTGAGATGCTTGAAGAGAAGAAGTCTAAAGGGCAAACTCTTGACGACCAGCAGCTTGCAAAGCTCAATACAAAGTCGGCTTTGGAGTGTTCACTCGTTGAGCTTGGTGTGCCCACGGAGACAATTAAGGATAAAGTATCTTCTTCCGTACTTTTGGACGGAAAAGGGAGTAGAAAGGTAGAAGTATCGAAAAAACAGAGGAGAAAGAGCAAACAGAAGGGAGCACACGTGGAAGCAGAATCTGTTAGTTCTGGGGTGGATCTGGAACTGAATCGCATGAAGGACTTCTTAGATGTGCAAATCTCACAAGTCGAGCTTAAGGTTAGATTCCCAAAGTTGAAGTCTTATCAAGTTCGTATTTGGACATATTAGTCATTTAGTTAGTATGGGAATATATTTCAGTTCCAACCTGAAACCATGATATTTGCTGAGTTTGAACTGAACCATTTAGGCATTTGACCCCTGAAAACAGTGGTCTTTGAAAAATCCATAATGATATCTCTGGAGTTCCTAATTAGTGATAGGCTGATAGTCGAGTTTTTTATTTTTATTGTCCCATACTATAATCTGACATGACAAGACCATTTCATATTGGCCGTAATTGAAGTTCACCCAATCATTGGGACAAGGCCCGTTGCAGTCTTTTTGAATTCAGTTGCTTACTAGATCCAATCTGGTTACATAGCAGAGAATCATTACAAGAAATGCCATTTGTGGACCCTGTTTTATGAATTCTGTAATTTGATAGGATGAAGAGGCAAAGGTTGAAGGAATGGAAGCCAACCAAGTTTCCAAGGAGTCTTCCTTTTGCATTAAAAAAGGCTTTGAAGACACTCCGAAGAACAGGGGTTCATTACCAAAAGAATCTAAGAAGAAAAACAAAAAAGGTGGGCTTTCTTTGTTCCTGAGTGGGGCTCTAGATGACGTTCCCAAGAAAGATTATGCTCCACCACCGTCACCAGTGCCTAAAGCCGAGGGCCCCGCTTGGGGTGGCGCTAGAATTGCAAAAGGATCCACCTCTCTCCGCGAGATCCAAGATGAGCAGAACAAAACCAAGGAGATTCAACCAACTAGGAGCAAAGACCAGGTGGAAGTTGTTTCTGATATTAAAAGTGCTGGGAAAATTCACTTGGGTTCTTTTTTACCTTCCAATCCGATTCCCTTTGTCGCGGCTCATGCATCACAGGTGTCAGAGGGAGAGAGAAGCACCCCTCCTTGGGCTGCTTCAGGGACGTCACCTATTGTTTCTCGGCCATCTCTCAGGGACATCCAAATGCAACAGGTGCATGAACTGCCATCTCCTTTCTGTCCTTATGCATATACAGCATATTTGCTTGACTAAACTAATAATGATGGGATATTGGTTCCCCAGGATAGTAACCCCATTAGACTATTAGTAATGGGAGCAATAATACCATATCCCCGAGGTACTATATGTCGTACGTTCTAATGGGATTTGGCATCCGACGAATACATAATTCTATTTGCTGAAGTTTCAACCACATGTAGGATATGTGGTCACTTTAGATTTATAGTCCAATCTGATGCTCAAATCCAGGCAAACAAACTGGCCCATCGAGCTATATTGTGAACTAATCCCAAATAAAAGCATGAGATGCCCAATGGGGTAAACCTCAATTGGAATACATCTTGTTGGAGTTTTGAAATATTGCTTCCCAATTAAGAAACTTGTTGTTTTTCTATCAATATTTAGAAGCAAAAGTTCTATACTGTCTTTAACACGTCATTAAATATGCTCACTTGGAGAAGAGAGTTGGCCTCCTCATTTGTTCCCTGGGAACAGAGAGTGGAAAACAATAGTATATCAAATGAGGCAACCTTTAAAGCAGGAGGTTCTGTTGGTAATTGAATAATACCACCGCTGCTCCAAATCCGTCATACCCTACCACAGCACTTTAACACGTCCGTCGGTCCATTTCGTTACATCCGACTCTTTTTAAGAGTCCAGTATTTCATTTTGGGCAGTCATTTAATAAGTGTCTATTTTTTAAAGTTAGTTGGTAAAAGTTAGGTATATTGTCTATTTTGTCCTTAAAGTAGATTCCATTAGAAAATTTAATGGGTGAAAGTGTAATGATGATGTCTCCATAGAGGGTAACTGTGGAAAGTTGTAACTTTTGTAATGTAATGATGATGTCTCCATAAAAATTTGATTTTACGAAGTGTGACACTTAAAAAGAGCCGGAGGGAGTACATGCTATCCAGTTTGAGTTTCAACCAGTTTTTGCAAAATGCTATTTTATTCTCCTGGAAATTTACCAAATCAAACTTGCTCTTGTTATCCGAGAAAGTCTCATTTACTCCTGGAGATTTGCTCTTGCTATCCAGTTTTGTTTTGTTTGTTCCTTTCAATCTTACAGATACAAGCGTTTTTTTGGTTCACTTCTCATTTATGTACTGATTGAATTTTACTGCATGGTTTCTTGTTTTCCTTTCATTTCAGCATGGGAAACAACTTCAGAGCCTTTCCAGTAGTCCCAACGCAAGAACAACAGGATTCGCCGTCACTTCTGGTCAGGGCTCACCTTCGGATTCTGCAAGTTTGAACCGCTGGTTTAAACCGGAGGTTGATACACCCTCTTCAATCCGTTCGATTCAGATTGAGGAAAGGGCCATAAAGGATCTTAGGCGCTTTTACAGCAGTGTTAAGATTGTGAAAAATCAGTTCTAAGGAAACCATTAGGTGCTGCTGACTGGTTCCAATAAACGCTCTCTTGTGTTCGTTGACAAAAGTGCCGTAGGAATGCATTTTTTTTTTTCTTTAGTTCAACTTTTTTCCTTATTGGTCTTTCTGTAAATTGACTATGTAGATTTTTGTACATACACATCTTTAGTTTTTTTTTTTGATCGGCCATACACATCTTTAGTTGATATAAAGTAGATATTTTTCTCTTTTTCGCAAAGGTTAACGAGATGTTTTACCGTGTAGCTTTAATCTCTGAATGAGGATTTTCTTCCAGTTTCTGATAAAAGTTTACGAGACCGTGTAGCCTTTAATCTCTGAATGAAATCAAGTTGATGAAAATAAGGGAAAAGCAAATGGTTGAAAATAAGGGAAAAGCAAATGGATTGGAAATGCAGTGGGGGCATATCAGGAAGCTGATCCAGAAAAGGAAAAAAGGTGAATCTTTACTTCGATGTGAAATCCCCATGACGAGCCGGAGATATCAGTGGGACCAGCAATTATTTAGGTAACCTTATTGGGCAATTTTTTTTTTTTAAAAACGGATGTCTGTGTTAGAATGCACTTCGACTAATTTTGGGGTTTTTAATTTAACGACCAGGAAAACCCTCTAATGCCGTAACTCAAAAACTTATTGCTTTTTCATATTCACTTCCGCCAAATTCCTTGGGTTAAATTATTAGGTGGTTTTTGACATGCTCCGTAACAACCCTTTGTCGTACATTTGTTACACCTAAAGTCTGATGACCAAAGACTCTTGGGGAATTACTCATTATTCTGAGATAATAATTCAATTCAATTTAATTTTTGAGCCTGTAAAATTCACCGGAATGAAGACATCAACAAAAATGGGTCATAAATCTTGTAGATCACAATGTGGGAGTTTTTATACCACAATCATTAATATATATCTTCTCCCCCAATTGCAAATTAAGCCAACATGAAACATGAAGATGACTAGATAAATATGTCAGTGGGATTCCTCTATTACTTAGAATATGATTTTTGTCATGTTTGGTGAGTAAGTACTCAGACTTGGGTTTGTTAAAAACAAAAAAAAAAATTCCGGCGAAAAGAAAAAAAAAAAAAAAAGAACGTGAGTTGCGTTTGTAAAAAAAAAGTGGGTTGGAAAATCTTTTTTTTAGTTGGAGGAACCAGAAAAGTAATACTCCCTCCGTCCCATTTTGTTTGTCAATTTTTGATAATATCTTTTAATATTGATCTCCAAATATATGAATCTTGTTTGATAGTACACGATTAATTCTATAATACGAAGTTTTTAAAACGGTGAAAAACATTATAGATTGAAAGATATGAGCAATTTAAGGTGTAGCAGAAAATGAAATAATTGACAAACAAATTGGGACGGAGGGAGTAGTTTTTTTTTATTAATAAGCCATGCCAAACAAGTACTTGGGGCTCGTTTGATTGCTAGATTAGAAAGGCGGGATTAGGATTAGGGAGAACACAAAGACCCACATGTTTCCTATATATATAGTTCCTTGGTTCCGCGCATTTTTGATGCATCCAGTATTAACCGTGGAACTGAACAAGATGAGACTTTTGTCCATTTAGTATATCTCATATGGAGGATTAATTAATTAACTAGTAATTAATATTTGGGGAGGGACGGTAAGAGCAACCCAACAAGGCTCTCTAAAGAGGTATTTTCGCCATAATAGGGAGGGAATGGTCAAATCAATCCCCCAACAGCCTCAATAAAAAGTTCCATATTCTACATGGATGAACAGTGCCTCCCTAAATCCCTTCTCATTTAGGGAGCAACTGTTCACTATCTTTTTTTTCCTCTCTCTGTCTCTCTCTTTTTAATAATAGAGAGGATTGTTGGAGTTTTGAAAGAGATGTGAGTAGGTAAAGTGAAAAATGCATACTGTTCACTACTATTTTTAGCTCAAAATTTATTGAGACTGTTGAGGATGCTTAGCCACTATCCCTTCTCCGGATTATCAACCTCATTATCTAACGGTCAAATATAATCTCCATCATCTTTATCACACTCTAACCAAATATAGTACAAACAATCCCAAAATTCATATAATCTATTCTCACTTATATCCCCATGATTAATCCTATTCAATTCTTCCTAGAAATTCGACAATCAAACGTTTCTCAATTATTTTCTTTAGGTACACATGAGATATCTAGTCTAGGCATGTGCTAACACTGAAAGAGAAAACGTACCCTGGTTCTACTGATTTTGAAAATGTACCTTAGCCTAGCTCTATCTAGCTACATCATTTTGGGTCCTGACATAAGTGCAATAGAGTCTCGAGCTCATGTAAATTTTGTGCGGTTCTTAATTATGAGGTTTTAAGGACTATTTCTTGATAGATATATGAAGTAGCTAGCTTAACTTCGCATTCATTTTGTATAAAATATATAGTATTATTCTCTCTCTCCCCCCTCCCCTCTCCCTCCTGGCTTTTTTTTTTGTTGAAACCCTATCCCAAAAATATATATTCATTGTAAGAATGCTCCACGAGCAGTGAATAATCTTTTTCTGTTGAGGGATTTTTGGAACCTCGACTCATGTTCATCTTATTAAAAGTCATTAAAAATTGACCTTTGACGCATGAATCGTGGAACAAGAACAAAATTATGCCACAAACAAAGGCAACAAATACAAGAAACCTACGAAATTATGTGTAATTATTTTTTACCAAGTAATCTACATAAAATAAATAAAAAATAACAAAAGAAACTATATAAGAAACTAAATACTTGTAGAAAACCTTGACTAAATTAGAGCAATCATAACGTGGGCGGTGATACTTTGAATTCATGATAAAGATATCTTCCTTGTTGTCATGCATTTTTACTTTGTTACAGTATATGTTTATAGTATTAATTAGGCAAGTAGATTAGGCCCCTGTCCCCTCTCATTGGCTCCATTAATTGGTCATCCTCGTTGTTTCCGGTCAACTTTTTTGAGAGATTATTCGGTACTCCGAGTACATAGTCAAGTGGTGTCTCTGACCTCTTTCCTACCCATTGGTATGAGGGTTACTTTTCCCATTTTGACTTCTACGTTCTCCACTTAATGCAGCGGAATTCACGAGAGAATATCGTGTCCTACATCAGCTCACCTATAATGAGTTCTTGAAAAATGCAATTTTTAGTTAGTTTTTGGGTGTTTGAGAACATAACACAGAAGTAGGGGTGGAAGAGTTTTTGAGTTCTCTTTTTTTACTTCTCTTTTTCGTTCACTGTTTCTGTTTCAAAATGTTTTTCACCCTTATCTCTCAAAATGCTCTCCAAATTCATAAAACATTCTAACCATGATTCAAAAACTAAAAAATGAAAACTGTAAAACGTAAAAAATAAAACAGAGCGGCTCCCAAAATTAACTTATAATGATAAAAGGACCTGAAACACCACGTGCCGATCAGTGACCCGGAAACATTAAATAATTTCCCCCTGTAAAAGTTTGAGCACTCTCAATTCCCTCTTCCTAAAGCCGTAGAACAAGACAAACACTCCCTCCAAAACCAACCAGCTTTTCTTACTTTTTTGACAACATGACCTGTCTATCATGTGCAGTTCCACATGTTTTTTCTTTGGAGTAGTTCCTTGTTCTTTCTCCCCTCCCCCCTCTCTATTTGATATCAATTATTTCTGTGCCTTTAGGGTCAAGATTGCTGCTTTCTGGGTATTTGATGGCTTAATCATGAGAGAGAGATCAAGAGAAGGAATTTCTGGAAGAAAGAAAAGGGGTGTCTGGAATGAAGTTTGATCCAAGATCCTTGTTCCATGGTCATCTATATTGTCCTCCTTTGATCAAGTACCTTCCTCACCCATTAGTTCTTATTTGTACACATGTTTTCAAACTCCCACCGTCTTATTTCATTTGTCAATTTTCGAAGATTGTGTCATCGGTCAATTGCTTATATCTGTTAATAGGAATTTTCAAAAATATGTAATAGAAATCTTATTTGATAATTATCGATTAGTTCTAAAATATAAAGTTTTCAAAATCGTGACACACATTATAAATCGAAAGATATAAGCAATTGAAAATTGACACAGTATTCTAAAATGGATAAACAAAATGGGACAAAGGAAGTATTAATTAGATCACAAGAGAAAATGAGTAGATCTTAGTTCTTAATTTATACTCATTTTCTCTCGTGATTTAATAATAATACGAGAAATTGAAATTTTTGATCAAGTTATAAAAGTTTTGTTACGAAAATACCTTCCGCTCCCACATTTGATAATTGATGAACTTAAATACGAAAATCTTAGGGAATATGAAAAGTTTCCTCCTGGGCTATTTCAGGGAAACTTTTTATTTTCCTAACTAATCCTTGCTTATAAATGGACGGATCTCGGACCAGGCTTCATTCCTCACACCATCCTTTTCATGCAAACTACGGATATATCAAGGTAAGTATTCCGTATTGAGTTCCCACGTTATAATCAAGTTCAGCTATGTATTTCAAAATCAAAAGCTACGACAAACCTAGATATTATTAAGAGACCATATAGGGTTAGAGAAAAATCAAAGATTTAATAGCTATTTATTACGTGTTTTTTTTCTTCTTTTGCCGATTGGAGTGTGATCAGAAGTTACGGAACCCTTTACAATTATTCAAGTTACAGAACTATTCT